>JAWNOE010000125.1:0-183486 GCA_035046095.1 Drosophila pseudotakahashii | reverse complement strand
GCGTCAAAATAGCGTCGACCAGTTAGCAACGAAAGGGGAACGGTGGAATTTGGAACACGGGGGCTATTTTTATTATTAAATTTTTTCGCTATTTGGGGGCCGAATCGAAAAATGTTTGATGCAAAATTGTTTAGAATAAAAATATCTATTGATCTATATAGGTAGGAGCCAAATCCGAGGTCTACAAGTATTTCAAAAATGCATTAGAAAAATCGGGTATCCACCATTTGGTTTACTGCTCCCCTCACAGAGGTTGTGCCAATATGCACGCTAAACCAGGCTATTAAGCGTTAATTCAAGCTTCTTGTCTTAAAGTTTAATCAAAATCAAACCCACAGATTTTGAGAAAAACGCATAACAGTGAACCAACCTCAGATTTTCCCCATACAAAAAAGGGGGCCAAAATTGATTTCAACCGCGGCTTCCCTCGTAGAGGTTGTGCCAACATGCACGGTTTATGGGCAGATTGGGGATCGTCTTAAGAACGTTTCGTGAAAATTTCATGAAAATTAAACTCACAGTTTTTGAGAAAATTCATTTACAGTAGGGGGTGTTAAATGGTCTATATTTGAAATTTGCCGTTACCCACTTTCCGCGCCAGCGAAACCCCTCACACCCATGACATCAACCATGTAAGTATACATCTATTTTCCATACAAACTTTAAATAATTAATACAGCTCTCATAGAGGTTGTGCCAACTTGCACGGTATCGCGTTCGAAGGGGCATAATTATAAGTAATTTCTGAATTAATATTAGCGAAATCAAACCCACAGATTTTGTAAAATTCATGTATTTGGAATTATGGATTTTCCCACGCGGTCACACTGTTCAACCAGCGAGACAGCGAGTATAGCCAAGACATTTATAAAAAAACCTTATTATATCGATATATTATCAACTAGCAACTTTTTAGCGCCCATTTCGAATTATTATAATAATTTGTATAGAAAATTCTCAATGTAATTTGTATGCAACCCTTAATTGGACTTGCCCTTCTGATCATTTTAATGTATAATTTATCCAAATCGAGCCAGAGCTTTGGTAGAAATAAACATTTTATTGAGTTCGAAGATATATAATAATATATTTATAGATATTGCAATTTTGGGCTTTAAAGTAACAGGGATTGTTTTCAGTCATACTGCTGAACTCCACGATCGCAACCAAAAAAATTATTATATATATTTAAACTCAATAAAATGTTTATTTCTACCAAAGCTCTGGCTCGATTTGGATAAATTATACATTAAAATGATCAGAAGGGCAAGTCTAATTAGGGGTTGCATACAAATTACATTGAGAATTTTCTATACAAATTATTATAATAATTCGAAATGGGCGCTAAAAAGTTGCTAGTTGATAATATATCGATATAATAAGGTTTTTTTATAAATGTCTTGGCTATACTCGCTGTCTCGCTGGTTTTGAACAGTGTGCATGCACACCTCTTGCGTGGTGGAAAATCCATAATTCCAAATACATGAATTTTACAAAATCTGTGGGTTTGATTTCGCTAATATTAATTCAGAAATTACTTGAAATTATGCCCCTTCGAACGCGATACCGTGCAAGTTGGCACAACCTCTATGAGAGCTGTATTAATAATTTAAAGTTTGTATGGAAAATAGATGTATACTTACATGGTTGATGTCATGGGTGTGAGGGGTTTCGCTGGCGCGGACAGTGGGTAACGGCAAATTTCAAATATTGAGCATTTAACAGCCCCCACTGTAAATGAATTTTCTCAAAAACTGTGGGTTTAATTTTCATGAAATTTTCACGAAACGTTCTTAAGACGATCCCCAATCTGCCCATAAACCGTGCATGTTGGCACAACCTCTACGAGGGAAGCCGCGGTTGAAATCAATTTTGGCCCCCTTTTTTGTATGGGGAAAATCTGAGGTTGGTTCACTGTTAGGCGTTTTTCTCAAAATCTGTGGGTTTGATTTTGATTAAACTTTCAGACAAGAAGCTTGAATTAACGCTTAATAGCCTGGTTTAGCGTGCATATTGGCACAACCTCTGTGAGGGGAGCAGTAAACCAAATGGTGGATACCCGATTTTTCTAATGCATTTTTGAAACACTTGTAGACCTCGGATTTGGCTCCTAGCTATATAGATCGATAGATATTTTTATTCTAAACAATTTTGCATCAAACATTTTTCGATTCGGCCAAATAGCGAAAAAATTTAATAATAAAAATAGCCCCCGTGTTCCAAATTCCACCGTTCCCCGTTCGTTGCTAACTGGTCGACGCTATTTTGACGCACATCGATGTGTGTCTATAGTTAGTGTGTACACACCCACGTGCAGAATCAGAAAAACTTGGGCTTATCGAAAGCTGTGGTTAATAATTACAATAAACTTGTGATGTAAATAGTTAATTTAATGAGACAGTTTTTGAGTCACGGTGAAACTTAGAACTTTAAAAAAGAGCGTAATAATGATTTTAAAATTAACGTCGAAATCGAAATTGAATTTTGGTCGTAGTCTCAGATACAGAGGTTCATGTCATGGCTAGCCATGTAGTTCTTGTACTGGAGTGTGCGGCATTCTCAAATCCTTTAATGGATAATTTTTTATTCAATTTACCAGGATAATTGCTTAATTAACCCAGTGTCGGCCAATAAACGAGGCGTTTGGTAGCCCGCTCTGTGATAAAACATTACTGTTTGTACGAATATATTTCTCATACTAATGCAACTTTTAAGAAACTAGCTAGATTTTAGAAAAATAGCTAGATCTGTATATGGAGATGTTAACAGAGATGTATAACAGACTGTTAACAACATCTGCTAAGACAGCTGTTCGACGTCGCGTTAGGACATTTTACTTTTCGCCGTTTAGCCAACTTTTGACTGATCTGATTTATTTATGTGCTTTTTGAGCTAAAAACAATACAAAACGATGTCATTCTTAGCGCAAGGAGTGCGCCAGGTGCTGCGGCAGGTGCCCAAACAAAGTGTGTCACTAGCAGGTGAGTGGATAATCAATAAAAGGCGATGTAAACAATGTGACATAACAAGGGTGCTCACTTTTTGTAGGTGCCATGCGTTCGCTGAGCGTTTCGCCGGCTTTTGGACAGCAAAATAAGCCGGCGACGGAATCTGTGGATATATCCGCTATAGCCAAGGATCAGCAGAAGGAGTGCCAGAACATTTGCGAGCGAATCAACCGCCAGGTGCAAAAGTCCGAGCAGGGACGCCTTTTTGCGGTGGTTCATCTGTGCGGCAAGCAATTCAAAGTAACCGCAGGCGATGTTGTCCTGGTGGAGGGCTACTGGCCCCCAACGATAGGCGATGAGATCAGTCTGGACAAGGTCCTATTGGCCGGTGCACGGGACTTTACCCTCGTGGGCAGGCCGATTCTGGAGCCCGGACTCGTTTCCGTGAAGGCCACCGTGGTGGAGAAGACGCTCAGCCACACGAAGACCCACTTCCGAAAGAAGCGCAGGAAGCAGTACATGAGAATCAACTTCCAGCGATCCCCGCACACCATGGTCAGGATCAACTCCATCGAGCTGACTCGTCCGGTGGACGGGAAGGGCGAGGCGGAGCTCTCGAAGCGCTTGTTTTAGTTTAAAATGCTGTTGATCAAGAAAAATAAACCAAATCTTTGGAAGGTAATTAAGAAATCGAACTGAATGTGCCTATAAAGATTACTTACAGATGTTGGACGTTGGGAAATATTCCGGAACTCAAGAATTTTTTTTTATTATTCAGAAGGGACTTTAATTATATGCTCTTATTTGTTTGATTTCTAAATCTCGTATTGTGCATTTTTACATTATTAATTATACATTGTTATTAATTGATAACAGCAAAAGGGGCTCGGTTAATTGTTTTAAAATAAGTAATATTTATTTTAATGTATAAAAATAATAATGTACAAGACAACATTTTCGAGCTATCTGGCAGCGCACTCTCAACCATTTTCACCCGTCTGGCATCCTCTAAAAATGTAACATTTTTCCATCAGTCCGACAACTTTTCCACCATTTTCAAAAACTAAAGCATCTTACATGTTTTAACGCTTTACATGCTTACTTTTGCTTTTGATCTTCTAAGGAAAATGCCCTTCTGCCGTCGTTTTGGTTTTTTTCCATTACAAATTCCACTTTCATCTTGATTCAATGACTGTGGCGAGTTCATCACGATGCTCGTCAGTATTTACCCAAAACGGCAACCTAGTTTGGAATATGAATCACCCAACTCCCGACTTTTTGCACCACAACAAAGGCGAGGCGCCGTCTCTAATGAAGCAGCCAGCAGCAACCGCTGCAATTTTAATGACAGCCTTTTATCGTCCACGTTGTTGTTGCCATCTTTCATTAAAAGACGTCGGCTGCACCACCACCCAAATTGGTCCTTGCACCACCCTGAACCACCCACTCGACGATTTATAAACTGCATGTGCAGCATGGGATGCCTGCTGCTTTCTTTATCAGCAGATGTAAGTTGCTCCCGAGTCGGCGGCTGTCGTATTTGTTTACGCTGCTCTTTCACTTTTCACTAACCAAAGGCGTTTACTTTTTAGCCTTTGCCTGGTAAAGCTTTTGCTTTTCCCTGGCCCCATTATCCCGTTTGGCCTTTCCGGTTTCAGTTTTGCTTTGGGGGAAATAAAAAATGAAAGAAACTGAGGGGCTTAAAGAGGATCTAAGAATTCTATTACTGCAAAACTATTTTTGGAACTTCTTAATTAAATATCTCAGATGCAAAAACCGAAGTATTTAATCTGTTTAATCCGGCTAATTGTTCCCATTTGATCTGAGTTTTGCTAGCGGTTTTACCCTGATCACTAGACATAGACTAGACATATGCAAAACAGTATTCTTAACACTCAAATTCAAGCGAAATGAGTTATGATTCAATTATTTAAAACAAAATCAAAAATTTTTAAATTCAATTTAGAATTTTTGAGAACAATAAAATCAGAGATCGCTAGAAATCGAATGTTTATAATACGTTTTAGCATATAATCGGATGTTTACTGACCACAGAATATATTAAAAAATAGGATTTGTTAAGTTATATGTTCATAGCATTTTCACTGCGCTAAATAGAACAAAGCCTATACTTTAAGTACTTTATTTTTTGTTTAATTACTCACCTGTTTCCTCTTTTGCCCACCCATTTCTGCTTTGAACCCTAAATTCAAAGTGATGTCTTCGCCTCAGCGCTCCTGGCGGCATCTGAGTTGACACCTTCTGAATAAAATCACTTTCGCTCCATATAAAAATGCCATTAAAAATTATGGTTTCGCATCCGTTTACCCTTGCCTCCCGATAGGAGCCGACGTTGATGCGTCTAATGGTGCCACATCAAATTTCGCAAATTGCACAAGCACAAGCAGCACAAATTCAATTGTCGACACTTCGGGCAAGTTTTGCTCAAATATCCATCACAAAAATGTATATTCCGCTGCACTTTTCCAGCGACAAATCAAATTTCAATATGGGTGGTTCAGAATGAAAAGAGTGTGCGGAAAATATAAACACAAATTGAAAGCATTTTGGTGTGACAAAATTTCACCTGACTGCGTGCACTGCTTGCCTCGGCAAGTTTTGGGTATTAGAACTCCTTCTACTTTTTGCGTTGATTATGTTATTTGCCTAGGAAAATTGCATTTGATGTGCGTTAAGTGACAAAACGGAAATTGCCACCAAGCGGATGCCGGGTTTGTTTGTCTTCTGATGGCGCCTCATGCCCTCCATCCTCCTCAAAACCACCCACCGTCGAAGTCCATCTAAGCCACCACTTTCTGCCAGCCCTCTCTCCCTTTTGCTCGCCGTGAAAATCCCATGTAAATGCGGCTCAAGTTGGTCCAAATTTCCTAAATTTATGCGTAGAAGCGTGTGATGTATGAGGCCCAAAAGGGAGAAGGCAAAAGAAAGGGGGAATGTGGAGGCAAGCACTGAAAGAAAACGAGTTTGAAAAATGTTTTTGAATATTTTCTGAAATAAAATACGTAATTACGTAATTTAAAAATTAAAATTTGTTTTTTACTAGTATTCCCATAATGTATAAGAGTTAGGAGCTGTCCATATATTACGTAATCACCTAGGGGTTGGTGGTGAAACAAATCACTACTCCTGATAAGAAGTAATTTTTTTAAGATTTTGGTCAAAAAACTGCAAAAACTGTGATTACGTAACCCCCATCAGCCCCTAATCACTAATATTAATTAAATAATATATATTAATGGATAAATATTTTTTATTCCGTGTCATAAATGTAAAATCTCTTTAAAATTATAAAAAAAAATCAGTATTTAAAAGACAATATGTTTTTTATTTGCTGAGAGGTCGCCTCATTACCTCTTTTAGTATTTTTTAAACAATTGTTAAAACTATTTTCTCGGCGTGCAACAAGGACGAAGGATACTGTATTATGACCACCCATCCATCATCAGCATCACTCAGTTTTGACATATCATTGAAATCTTATGCCAACGTCGTCATCATCTGTGACGTTTCATTAACCCACCTCCACCCCCCGGCACTTCGCACCGCCCATCAATCTGGGGGTGTTGATGGGATGGGAAACGTAGTGGGAGGAATGTGTTAATATCAACAAGCGAAAACTGTGCGAACGCAATCTACCGATTTCCGCTTAACCAAGCCAAACATTGCATTTTTGATTAGACACCAGGCCGACGAGCCCCCAGGCTGGTCAAATCCCAAGAAGGAGTATATAGCCATAGCCTTCCAAGGGAATGTTTGTAGGGGTGGCTTTTTGATGTGGTTCAGGGGATTTACGGGCGGGAATCCACGGTTCGAAGCGGCGGTTAAGTGGCGAAGTCAGGGTAAGTCGGGCAATTGATTGTAATTCTTCTTTTATTGGTGTTTTTTAATCCCGTCTTCATCATTTTTGTTTACTTTTTGCATTGTGTATGGCCTCTTAAAATCAATGAATGCTTATAGCGGTTACCCAATTTAATAGCAGACAAATAGTAAAAATATGGTCAATGGTGACTTGGTTTTTTAAAAAGAGGTTTTTAACATATTTTTAGCCAATTTCACTTTATTTTCAACAAAATTTGTGGTTTAACGTTTCTTAGTCTGGATTTCTATGGAAGTGATTAGCGGGTTGAATTTACATTGGTGTACGTAAGAATTACGAACTTAAAAATTTAAATTAGAAATCTATTAATTGAAAAAATGTTCTATTTTTTTAATCAAGCAATGTAAAGATATATGTAAGCATAATTTAAAGCTTACAAAAATTAGTACTTAAATATTTTAAAAATTCATTCGTTATTCATTCCATATTATAAGTAAGCAACGAAATCAAAGATTTGTGATAAATTAAAACCCTTATTAAATTTTAATAATTTCCAGATAAAAAGCATTCACTGAAGTTGATGTGGGAGCACACCCTATTATAAATTTGGTTTCTGGATTGAACATTCCATTTATTTCCTCCACGCTTTGGGTATTCATCAATTTCTTTTCTTAAACTTTAGGTTTCACAATCGAAATATTATTTTCGCATTATATCGATCCCGAGCCCAACCCTCGTCTTCATCAATTTGCCTAAAGCATATTACATTCGAATTATAAACTCACATATCATTCTTCGATAAGGGGGATGATGAGGATTTCTGTCACCTAACGCATAACTTGGAAAGTTTTTCTTGAAAATTATGCAAAAATGTGAAAAATGTTGGCTCTGCTCCTTGGGGATATTTTTCAGTTCACTGAATTGTTGTTTGCCATGCCAAAAAAAGTGATTTCCAACGGCAAGGGTTGTCAAGGTTTTTTTTTTGTGTGCGAGCTGCCTCTTTGATAACCTGATGGTGATATGACAATCTACTCGTACTCCCCCGCACGTGTCGCAATTCGAATTTAAATAAGTTCGATGAGCAGCAAAGTTCACAAACAGTTCGGGGAATGGCTTCCCCACTTCGGCTCTTAATGATGAAATTTCAATAAATGACATTTGGTCTCGGCAAAGTGTCAACATGGCACCTACCCGCCCCATTTTCAGCCTTTTCAAGGGGTGCAACAGCTGTCAGCGCCGCGCTCAATGCGTTAATAATGACAGTTTTCCCAATATTTCTTTTTTATTTTGTTAGGCTAACTAGCCGGGAAATCGACAGAGAATGGCGGACAGGGCACATGACTCTCTGCAGTTCTCGTTTCTCTGCCTGTTAAATTTAATTACTTTTCCATTGCTCATACGCACTGTGTGTCCGTGCAGAGCAAAGCGCAGACCAGTGTTGCCTGCTTTTTAGCAGGGATTTATCCTAAAAATGTAAAAAAATATATTTTCTAAAGCCAGTAATTGTGCAAATGACAAGTAACGAATAAGAAAGTTTCTCTTATTTGTTGGAATACTGCGGTTCCATGCGTGATTTTAATATTACATTGATTTTTAAAAAACATTTCTCATATTTTTGTTAAAAACCTTTTTTTATTATTAAATAAAACATTTGATTTTTTTTGACGGTCTAACCATTTTTATTGGATTATAACCTTTTATCAGATATATCAATATTATGTATTAAATATATATTTTATATATATATTTTCACTATTGTTTCGCCTTAACCACATTTGTTCTGTGTAGGTGTTATTATGATTTAAATGATAATATAAATAATATTTTCCGTAAGATTCCGCAGGTTAAAATATATGTATAAGCCGCCAACTCTGACCAAATGTCACAGAGATAGCTGCACTGAGTGCGAAGTTGTGATTGAAAATCGTTGAAATTTGCATGTTACACGAAGAAATTGCCAACTGCGTTTGTCACACCCCTCTCACTGATTGCAAACGGCGACTATTCGAATGGTCCCCGGTGGTCTGGGACACCACGTCCTCATCATCATCAATAGTTGACTGTTTCATAGCCAGTTGGCGGCGTTTGTCACAATGGCATTTAATATTTGGACACTGGCACATCCCATCGGTGTCCCTTCAGGAAATTGTTGGTCGTGACAAAATATTTGATCAGGTTTTTGTGCACATCCTGGTGGCTTTATACGCCGATTTGAGGTTGAACTTGTAAGCAGTACAATCGCAGATTGAAATCAGCACGTACACAGCGTTATATCTTTTAAATCTTAATACATTTTATTTTTTAAACCAAAAAAATATTAAAAATAAATTAAATTAGAATTATTTTAATTTAAGCTTTATAAAATAGAACAAATTCCAAGTTATATTGTTTCCAAAATGATTATTACATATTTCCAAAGGTTTTGTATTTCTTAATTATGATATAAGATTATTATTTTACAAACATTTTATTGGAGTTTAAGGAATACAATTCCGTTAAATTTTCAATATACAATAGTTCTTTTAATGGTTATTTTCAATAGATTTTTAAGAAGCTAAAGAATAATACAAATGGGAAATTACATGATTTGATACCTTATTTTCCATTTCTTTTATTACATTTGAGTAGTGGCCTGGGGTTATCTTATTATTTTAGATATAACTCTGTTAATCTTGTTCTTTGTTATTATTATCCTGATCTTGTGCTTTTAGCGAGTCAAGAGGTTATAACCAAAATTGGCATTTGGCCCTCCACCAACAGCTGCACAGCGATGGATTCAATTTTTCCCATAAAATCCAAGTTAATCTCAAATGGGAATCGGGTGTCTGTCTGCATTATGACTTCTTTGAACTGCTTTTTGTAGTCCTGGACATCTCTGGTCAATCTATTAACATTTCGCTCCAATTCAAGGAGCCGTCGATCGAATGATGTAAGGGGTTTTTTCCAAAATTTGGCCCGTATTATTCGCTTCCTGCGAGCTGCAATCTGAAACAAGTTGTACAAGTTAGCGTGCCTCAAATAATGAGCAACAAACTTACCATCTTCTTTGTGTATTTAATCCGAGCTGCCATTATATTTCTCAATATAGGAATATTGTGAAAAAAGGCAGCCATCAAATTGACTCTTCACTTTTGAGGTTGTTCAACACTGATGCTAGTTGTACAAAGTATCGACAGACTATCGATACGCATTTATCAGAGGTGGGACTGAATTAAACTTAATTAAATGTTCTTAAGTACTTTTAATCGAATCCCTAAAATGGTTGTAATTAAAACCGTGCCATCATTTATAAAGCCGCAGTTTTTTTTTCCTAATACTACGTTTTTTTAAACTGAAAAGGTATAATCTTTTTTCATTCAAATATAACCATACTTACATTACCAACTAAAAATAAATGAACAAAAGGTTTTTATTTTTTATTATAATTGTTTTCGAAATTGGCAGACATTTTTTATTAAATTTGAAACTTTAAATTAATTTGTTTAATTTATTTAACCATTATAATAAATTTATAAATAATTAATTTTTTGTTTATTTTTTTACCAAAATGTTTATAGTTTTCAGAATAAATATTTTCTAATTCTAAAAATGTAATTCTATATGTATTTAAAAAACGCAAGGAACGCAACTTGGTTTTTATTTTAAAAATCATATTTCAACATTGATTTCTAAAGTAAAACTTAAATGAACTGTTATTTGTAGAGTTTTAAAATAAACGTTTAAAAATAACAGTTATTCCTTGCGATCAAAATGAAACTCCAACTTAGGTAAAATACTCAAATAACAATAATATAATAAAACTCAAAAAAATACAAGAGAATAAACTAAAATTTAATAAGTCAAAAAATAATGCTATAAAAAATACTTAGAAAGCGTTTAATGCCGCTGCCGTGGCTCCATATAAGTTCTCCTGAATTTAATGCATTATTATCCATTATGTGACCAAACTTGGCAACAGATTTCCATAATGGCTATTTCATTGGTCAGTCAGGGGCAGATCCTGGCCATCCTTTATGGTCGGTGGCCATAAACCATTCCGCCTACTCTTCACGTTTTACTTGCGGTTTTTGGGCGAATTTCAAAGCCCTTCTCTGCCCAACTGCGGACTTCCACTTCCGGCTGTTGAGTCGTGTGTGAAATATTAAAATTCAATTAAAATGGCGTTAATTCCAGCAGCAGCATCAGCGGCAGAGAACGAATGGCCAATGCCTGCGTCTGTCATAATTGTCAACTCTTGGGAGCCTGATCCGCAGGACAAGCAGCATGTCCTTTGGCATAATGATGCTCATCAACGGACAGGTTGCCATCACGTCCGGAAGTCCCTCCGTCCGGCTGTTTTGTGTCCACATCTCAATGGCATCAATGGCCGCCGCTGATTTCCTCTGCACAACTCCCCCTTTTTTCTGACATCTCTCTCCCGTTTTTGTTCGGCGGCTCGCATGCAAATTGCACTTCAGACATCCATTTATCATCGACGCATCAGCACCAGAATCGGAATCAGCCGTCGGCCAGAGTCCAGTCAACGATAATGGTTAATTAATAAATATTTCCCTCGAGCTGGGTCCGATTGAGGCATAAAAAAGGATCCTTTTGATATAGAAATTGTATGGAATTGGCTTTTGCCCCATTCATTCAAGTTGGCCTAGGCCCTTGGGCCCGTTTTCATTTGGCGTTCAACTGTTAAGCCATTGACCCACTCGTTTTAACTGGTCAACTGCTGGTTCTAGACTAGACTGGGGATTTTTTAATATGATGATTTTGATATGATGTTGTCCCATAAGTGAACGTAACCGGGACTCAAAACCAAAACTTATTTAAATAAGAATAATAAGAATTGGTAAAACAGTAGTTTACAGCAAAAGTATGTTAAACACAATTAAATATAAATATAAATAAGATACTGTCGGGACCCCAGAAATTATATGAGCAAGAGAGTTGGAATTTGAATTGCAAGTATTTAAAAAGTAATTTAGAAAATAAATTTGAAAGATATTTGGTATTAAGGCATATTTACATTTACATATTTCACATGGAGGTAGATAGGTAAATTTACTTAGAAATTTTAGACAAGAGTAAAGGGTATATAATAGTCGAGTCATTCAACTATAGCCTTTCCTTGTTTCGTACTTATCTGCTGAATGAGTATATATATTGGCACCGAATGTTTTCGTATAATGTTTACTTATATAGAGGTCACTGCGGATTACGAATGTTTTATTGGATTTAAACAGAAATATATGTTCTGTAATTCCGCATGCACTGATAAGGAGTTGGTATAAAATAAGCTTGAACTGCTCCCTGTTGGACAGACAACAGCAAAATGGTGAATAAATTGGTTCAACTTCTTTTGGTTCTTGCTAGTTTTGAACTAGGATTTTCCTGCGATAACTGTGCCTCAGGAATATTAAATGGTAAGCACAAAGCACAAAGAAAAATTAATTTTTTAATTAATTAACCTATATCTTAAGGAAGCACAAATATCTACGCAATCAACTCGTCACCCTTCGTCAAGATCAATGAAGGTTTCTATTACTTTGGCCAGGAAAGGGTAAATTGGTATAGAGCCTACGAGTCCTGTCGCAAGTTAGGTTCCGAGCTGGTGACCTTCGAAACCCCCGAGGAGTTTGAGGCCGTTACTGGGTACTTGAAAGGCAGGGGAGAACGCTCGGATCACTGGACATCCGGAAACGATCTGGGACACCATGGAACCCACAATTGGTTTACCAATGCTCAACCCGTAAACATAAATCGTTGGGCCCCCAAACAACCAAACAATTCTGGAGGAAACCAACGTTGCATACACATGGGTTACATATATGATAATTCTATGGACTTCCAGCTGAATGATCGTGGCTGCAGAGATGATAAAAAAAGTTCCATGAAATACGTTTGTGAGATTATGCATGCACCTTCGGCATTTGTTGTTGGAAAGTAGAAGCCATTGTAATCAATATCAATCAATTTTGTCAAAAAAGTTTAAATACATTCAAATAAAAAGGTATTCCAAAGTGTGCTTTAAAATTTTGTGAAATACATTTTGTTAATCGATTTTCACAGTACTTCTGCCTTGTAAAATTCACTTTTTTGGAGATCTCTTCTTTGAAATTAGAAAAAGCTCGACTCATATAATACATGTATTTCATATAATTCAGCGCTAATCAAATCTCAAATTGTAAATAATATTTAAATGTATTTATACTTTGCCAGTCAGGGCTCGAGTTGCTTACCTTATCTTAGATTTCTCAGCTTTCCAAATATCCAATCCGAAAAATCGTAAAGTATCTTAACCCTTCTCCCCTTCCGAATTTTATTCAGACAGAACGCCTCAGGCTTTAAGGATTTCCCTTTGCGGATACCGAATCGCGTTCAATATTAGTTGTATATTGTGTGCTTAAGCAGCCCTTCAAGTACCCTTCGTCTGTTTGATTAGGCATTCCGGCTGCCGAATAAATACCAATAAACGAAGACGCAGAAGGGGGATTCCAGGTGTCAACTGTACACAGCAACACCCACTTGAATTGTTTTGGGGGGGGGGGGGGCAAAAGGGAAAATGGAAGTGGAAATGGAAGTTCCCGACTCGAGTCAATATTTGATGTCGTAGCTGAAAGTTTCACTAACAACTTTTCGGATTCCTTTCTTTTCTCCTTATTTTGCCGTGTCTGCCTCCTTTGTCGGAGGTCAAGTTATTGGCTCGTGTTTGTTCAATTTTTAAATTTTATTTCCACATAGTTTTCGGAGTGGAAGTTGAGTTTCGCAACGAAACCTCCTGTGGAACGCCTCATTGATTGCCCATTTAGAACCGCAAAATTTAATTTATCTGCCATCAGTTGATGTTCTTGCGGTTTGCCAATACACAGGCCAAGCCCAAATGATATCGAAAGAAGGTTCCATACATAAGTATATATATATATAAATATATACGTATCTAAAGCCCCTCACCAGGTTGTGGCCCTTTGTTTGGTGTAACCCATGTCAAAATTGTACAACAGTTCGGTTTTTTTTTTTGCTTGTTGCTGGTTTTCTGATAACATTTGGCTGGGTAGTCATGTGTGATTGTCTGAGTGTGTGTGTGTGTATTTAAGATATCATCTGTCTCTGACGATACCACGCAGTCCCCATGGACCCCGGAACACCGGAATCCCGGAGTCCCGGAACCCAGAAACCGAACCCCAAACCCAAATCCCAATCCGAACCCCCCAGTCCGCAATCGAAGGACGTCAGGCACTTCCGTTGGCTGCCATTGCCACCTGCTGTTTGACACCTAAATTCGCTTATTGTTGCCTGCTTTGGATTTACTTTTATGAACTTGTCCGCTCATAGGGGAAATCTATATCTATACACTCGTATAAAACGTAAAGTTAAGTAAGTAAAACAAGCATTGGAAAAATACAAAAAACAATGGTACTATAAAAAAAGAATACCTGACAAACTTTAAAAAGTCACCAGGTAAATTTTATAAGAACTGTGAGAATATCAAAACTCAAATTAAATTTAAATATCAAATTTAAAGGCACATTTACATATATTTTATATGATATAAAAACGAAGATCGATTTTACGTTATGTAATATCAATTTTAACTTGTTATGGGGCCAGGTAAATTTGATATGGTCAAAATGAGTATTTAATGTAAAAACAATATGGGTATGCAAAAGCAGAAATTTACATGCATATATCGATTTTACGGCGACATTCTTTTTTTGTGTGTAGGGCTTTTGTAAACTGGAATAATCGAAGACCGAAAATTAACTTATTATAGTCGAAAAACCAAATGATATGGACAATTTGACTACAATTTAGATTCCCTTTTGAAGCCTACAAACTAACTTTGAGTGAAATTGAAAGGCGAAATAATATTGCTACATTTAAATTTTTCTAGTATGCTAATATAAATGCTAACATAATTAAATACATTTTTTTTACAGTGATCTTTTGAGCTTTGGCTGCTGAAATTTCAACACTTCATTCAATTCGCAATTCGTTTCAACAATTGAAATGCGATTAGCGCCAAGGTGCACACCGGGGAAATGAATGAATGAATGCGGGTGGAGGGGCAGGACGAAGAGAAAGAGGATTCGGATTCGGGAGCGGGTTTTGGGATGGCTACATTTTTGATTTATGTGAAATTGAGTTAAATTCATCCACACACATGCAGCCAACCACCGCACACATCCTGCCCCCCAGGCATCTGTGTCGGTCGTCGGTTCTCATTGTAGCGAACGCGTCCTAATCAAGGCTATTCACTTGCCATAAATCAAATTAAATGGCTGTCACATATCGCCGGGCGCCAGTGGGCCTAAAGCCCCTCCCCAACCTAATCCTCCTCTTTGTCCTGCTGCTCGAGCTCCTGCTCCTACTCCAACTCCCTTTGCCCGTCACTACTATTGTAGTTTGCGCTGTCAGCTAAGCATAATTAAAAGCCAGGAAAAGTGCCAGGAAAATATGGGCTTTAGATCAGGATTGGGGTATAACAGGGCATGGCGTGATTTGGTTTGCTAGGAGCCTTCTTATAATTGTCTCTCGATTATTCCTTAAAAATCCAAAATTATGTATTAGTTATATTCTATACATTTATTTCGGGTTAACAATTAATTTCTAAAAAATAATACTTCGGTTTTATGTTTCTTTATAATGTTAACTTCAATATTATGAAACACAAATGTCTTAATGAATAGTTTTATTTATTTACTTCGGCGATGAAGGTTTGTTGATTTATTGATTGGATTTTATGGGAGTTTTTTATTTCCTTTTACTTTTTACCCGAGGGAGGGGCTAAAATAAAATTATAACTAAACATCACTTTTATGGCTTAATAGTAAGAAATTCTTCTTTATAGGATCGGTTTCACATCCTATTATTCTCAGAAGGATAATCTCTTTCACAGTCCACTGATCATTGAAATCCTTTTTCCTCGATCCCAGCTTAGTCCATTGATCAAGTCCCTTCCCAGCTCCGATTAAATTGCCACCTTGATTAGCTCGTCATCCATGCTGCAGCAGATGTCACACGGAATGTTCCCCTCTCTGGTGGAAATCCTTTAGCTCCTTTCCTTTCCCTGGGGCTGAACATTGGAGTGAAGTGTAGCTAATTTACTGTGCCTCCGATTTTCGCTGCAGCCTGGGAAAAAATCCTTTTGACTTCAAAGAAGAACTGTTGCTTGGAGTGCGTGCTGGGGCCAAAAAGGGGGGTTTGGGGCAGGTCCTGGAAGGTCCAACAATGTTGCCAAACACTTCACGTGGTAGGCCCTCCCTCCTCTGGTCCTTTGACACTGTCAAACGCGCTTTCCTCCCAGCTTTTCCCCGCTTGAAGTGCATTTGTTTTTTGGCTTTTGTTTTAATTGGCTTGCGCCCGGGCTTGAAGGAGTCGTGATCCTTTACTCCTTTTTAGCAAACTACGCTCCCCGGCCGCCTCGCTCATTAAACATTTACTCTCGACGCTTTGTCGGCGTGAACTTTGATGTTGACTTTGGTCCCCATGTCCCACAGGTCCAGAGGGCCTCGGAGATAACCACTCGAGATTGCATCCTCCTCGCTCGTTTTGTCTTTTGAAAAATGCATTCTGCCGCAATTTGTGGCGCTCGTTTGGGCCAACATTTCATCGCGATGCCATCAACCCTCTGGATTCTCTGCTTCGAGCCTAGTCGAGTCCTCTCGGCTCTTCTGCAGTTGCATCTTCACGTAGTCGCTGCTCCTGGGATCCTTGTGGGTTGCGTGTGTGCTTCGCTTTTCCACAAAAAATTAACATGCGATTTGCCAGGCAAAGGTGTTTGTGCTGGACTTTCTACCTGTGGATGTTGTAAAGCAATCTAATGAACATGCCAGCCTAGCTTGAGCTTAAATTGTACTAGTTTTTATAATTTGTTAACAGCTTTAAGTTTTTTGGTAAGATTTAGGTATTTAAAATTGGTTTTGTCAACTTTCTTCAGTTAAAATAAGTACAAAAAATTTAGTAGATAAAAAAGTATTGTTTTTAAATTACATTTTACAAAATATATACATTTTTTCTACATACTAATTTGAAAATTTTAAAATATTCAGACGACTTTACTACATATTTGTTTTAGTTTTTAGAAAACTTTCTCAGCCCACAACAGTATGCAACAATTTTGCCAATTAAGAGAAGAGGCAACTGCACTATCGAAAGGCACACGTGGGTTCAAAAATCTAACTTAAAACGCACTTGCCATAAATCAAAAGGATTGTGCAAGTGGGGGAAATTCGGGAGCTAGCAGACGAGGACTACGACTTTCGCCAAACTATGCACAATACAATTGCTATGAAGAGAGGCCCATTGTCATGAAGTCGTGTGCGCGCTGTGTATGGCAATTCACTTAGGACTCCAACTCCAGTTCCATATGCAGTTGCAACCCTCAGTTGGCATCGTTTACGAAGCTATTCAGTAAGCGACTACCTGTATTTATGGCCGGCAGCCTGTATGGCCAGTGTTGCTTGGGATCTAGATAGGTGCATTTGAGTACACGTCAACTAGTTAGCATGATATTGTATGAAACTATTATCGAATCTGTAAAGATCAAAACATACTAACTATATTATATATTTTTAATAAAGAATTTAATAAAAATATTTGCACTTTACCGAGATCTGTAAGCCAAAATTATTTTGTCATAGAAAAAAGATCCGTGCCCGTAAATTTTGACTGATATCCTAAAAATATTGTAATCATATTTCTATAATGAAGTAAAATTATTAAATCGTAAAAACCCGATTTTAAGCATCGAAAAATTAGAATTTTTGTATTTAATTTTTGATTTTATTTTGTATTTAATTTTTTCTTTTATAAACAAAGTTGGATATGAAGTTAAAAAACGTAAAATTTCAAAACACTGATAAAGATATGTGTGTACCTATATCTATAAAAAATACATTTAATGACTTTTTTGTTTAAAGACTGAAATCGACAGATCTGCAGGCCATAACATTACCGTTAGTCGAGCTAAAAATACCATTTTAGTACCTTACCGAGGTTTACGCAAATGGTACCTTTCACATCACTGCCTGTGCCACGGCTTTTATCTGCCAGCGGTAGTTACATTCCATTCATAAATATTTTTTCATTCACTTATTCGCTGTCCTCCCGTTTTCCCCACAAACATTTTTTGTTGCGTTTAGCTTTCACCGGGAGTTGCATTTGTTATTGTTGTGAGGCCGCGACTCGTTTTAAGCGTTCTATATGTATGGCTTTGAGTTTGAGCTTGAGCTAGGGGTTGAGGAAGTATCTATGAGGCAGCCATTGTTGGGCATATGTTTGTCGCTTGCCTTTGATCTTTTGCCAAAGTGAAAGCGATTGCATCTTGCGGATAGTCGAGCTCCACTTCAAGCTGGCTCTGCCAAAGTTAATTGCAAAAAAACGGGCTAAGGATATAGCGTAGGCCTCAGTTTGCCTTCTAATTAAAAGTATGTATATGCCGGTGTGTGTGCATTTTTTATGCATATTTTTTTGGGCCTGCCAGGTGCAATTAAAACAGACATCAACCTTTGAGAGCTTTTGCAAATTGTGTATATCCTCGTATTTTCAAGACTAATTAGAACTTAAAACCATCCAAGCGAGAGTTCAAATTGAAGGGCAAACCGAGAAAATATTTTGTGGATCAGCCTAGATGTTTTTAGGTTGTTACAGTGGAAGCTCATATACAGTTTTAATTCGAGAAAAATATTTTAATTTTTATTTTAGATTTGAACTTTTAGTTTTATTTAATTCTAGTTTTTATTTTAATCTATTGGCATTTGATCACATGAGAATATTATAATATTTTAAAATAAACTTCAGTTTTAATTTTGGTACAATTAAATTTTTTTGAATTTATTTCCATAACTTATTTAAATCCAGGTCTTCAGGATGGATAGGCAACAGTTTGCCGAAAGCATCAACGCCTGTGGCTAAGGCAATAAAATTCTTTATTGCTTCTTTAAAACTTCAAGCCTCCAAGTTGTGAAGATGCTGAGCCAAGTTAAGTAAGGCAAAACGCACACAGTTTCAGGCCACCACATGGTTACTTAATCATTCATGCAGACCTTATAAATTTTCATTAAAGTTTGATACAAAAATCTGCTGCGCCCAGGCAGCTGTTCCATCTAAAACTCTGCCTTCGCCGCCTCTCCAGGACCGGGTTCTGTTCCGTCCTTCGCAGTGTTGTCAGTCAGTGATTATGTAAATATTTCAACACAAATTAAAATCAAAATTAAAATTACAAAAAGCTGCCACAGGCAACACATGTCTGTTAGGGAGCGGATGGAAACGGAAACTCCGGCCTAGCACTTTGCTTAGGAGGCTCCTTCAACACTCTCAGGACCTCGGGTCCCTCCCCATTTATCACCCTCTCTTTCTCGAGCCTTTCTATCTCCCTCTCCCTCTAGCGTTAGTCCTCGTTCATGTGTGTCTTATGGGAAATTTAAATAAAGTCAGCAGGCAATTTATTTGCATTAACATTTCGTGTGTCTCTCACCCAGTGTTCGTGGGTGCACAAACAAAAATATTAGGGTTTGTTTAAACTCTTTTTCGGATATTTAATGATTGCAGATCCAATTTAACATTAATAAAATAATTGAAAAAATTTAGAAATGAATTGGAAAATCCTTTCCTTTTATTATATTTGTAGGTATAAAACAATTAATTTAGAATTTACTTATTAATCAGTACACACAAAAAAGCATGTTACCGTAAAATCGATATGCCCATGTAATTTTCAGGTCATGTAAAACCCATATCGTTTTTACATGACATACTCTTTTCGACCAAAATTTACCTGGCCACTTATCAAACTAAAATGGATCTTAAATAATGTAAAATTGATCTACGTTTCATATAGATTTTTTTTGGGTGTACTGTAGATGTTAATGTCGATTTTTATTATAATAATATATTTCCTATAATTTGTAACCCTACTGGTATATTTTTTAAAGTCTATCTTTTGGTATTTTCTTAACTATTGTTGAACAGAAAAAAGCTTTTATGACCAAAAACATTTATGGGATAGTTTTTTTGAGAATTTACCTTAGTTATCTAACATTTTGGTAAAATAATTTTTATAATTATTTTGGAAAGAACTTTTCTTTCAGTACTTGTGTTTTCGAGCCGTATGTTTCCTGGTGCTCTATGTGTTTGCGTATTTGCTGTTTGTGCGATGCAAATTTCTCGTGCGCCTGCTGTCAGGTTTTTGCTGCTGCCGCTTCGCCGTTTTGTCGCTGCTGGCCGCTTCATTGAATTTTTGCACATCCCAGAAAAGTGTTAAAAAACAACCGGAGCAACGACAAAAACAAAAACTGCATCCATGGTGACTGCAACAAAGCGCGTTGTCGCCCACTTTTACCATTTACTGATTTATAGCTTTTCCTCCGGCTGCAGCATTTTCCGCAGCTCCCCGGAAAACGCCCCAAAAGTGAGGTACGCCTTTCTGCATTTCCCACTATAAATCAAAAGCAACAAACAAATTGATGCTGTTGTTGCTGCGTCGCTTTTGTTGGATAGCCACTGTGTTTAATCATTAACGTTTTTTTTTTTTATTTTCCGTTTTCCGCTCGCTCTCCAATCCATTTTTATTGTTATGAATTAATCAGTGGAAATTGCAGCGAATAACAAAAAAAATAAAGGGTTTTTGGTAAGCCAAGTGCTGCGAGGAAAACGGTTCAACGACTTTTGGTATGCACTGTATGTGCGGCAGGTCTAAGGTCATAAATTATGGTTTATCCAGGGGCTCAATATCTGCTGTTAAAAAATGACAAATTTTCAGAAAATGCTAATAATTTGTTTACACACATAAATGCCCCGACTAAATATTTTTCTTTAATTTTTTCATTTATTTGAAAAAGTAAATGCGCGATAAACTGAAATAAATCATTCAAGTAAACTGATTTGTTCAGCAAATTAAGTAAAATTTAAATAAATTTAATTTAATTAAATATTCCAACTTGTAGTTATATTTATAAACTAAAATATACATTCTTTCTGATCTACCAAAACTCCCACACACTTGCTGACATAGTAATTACTTTACTATTTATGAATTCAATAAGTTCAGCTTTTTGTTACCTACATTTGTGTCAGCATAACTCATATGATTGCATTTACAAATTAATTTTCAGTTGCTGTGAAAAAATTGCGTTCATTTGTGAGTGCGACATTGAAAGCCCAAAAGTAAACACTTCATTCAACTGCCAGTTGACAGATAACCAAGACAAACACTCGCGCACACAGTGTCGCATTTATTGTTTGTAATATTTATAATTTTAATTAAATAACACATCATAGATTTTGATTAAGCCGAGAGGAAGAGAGAGGCGACTGATGGCTCGCTTGGCAGCTGCAAACTGGAGAGGATGAGGAAATGGCTGAGTGACTGAGTGAGTGCTGGATCATCAGTTTCAATTTGGTTCCTGGGACAATCAACCATTTCCTTCTCGCACTCAAAAAAAACATTTTTTTAAAATTAAATAATTATTTTTTATTTTATTTATGCTAAAAATTATACATTTAAGGTAAAGTAAATAAATATAAAAGTATATTTTTCAAACCCAAAATATTTAGTTTTTTTTTCTAGTGCATAATATAGATGATGGGTGGGGTGGCATTACGCCCACTCTCGCATAGAGGTCACTCCAGTTTGACAAATGTCAAATGGCATTTAACGGCATTTGCACAAATCATTACGATTAACAAATGAGTGCGGGTTCCATGAAAATTGCGAGTCTTCTCAGAGTAAATTACTTCCAAGAGGGCGACGACAGTTTTCTGACTGAGAGTGCACTTCCACCAGCATGATGGTTAACTCAATTCCCGCTGATTCACTCCACAGACTTTGATTGTTTACCCTCCGACACAGAAAAAGAATTCAAATGAAATATATTGTGGGCTGTTTTCAATTCGCTTTCGAGCGCCTCATAAAAATGGCAAATTGAGTGCCGCCCCCGTTGCGAACCGGACAGATATAGTATTCGAACACCTCCCCGATCCATAGCTCTCTAACTAATTGCCCCCAGCACGCGTGCCATAATTTCTGGACGTTGTTTTTTGGCTGCACAGGTAAACAACTGCTCTCGACCATCTTTTGTTTTGGCCATAAAGTATTCCTTTCGAAAAAGCGCCTTCATGGGGACCTCTTAAACATTTCGCCTTCCGAAAAATGCACCCCCACCAGCCGTAATAAAATTTCTAATTGCAACGAAAACAAATTTCGAATTTCCATGCACGGCAGGTGCCCAACCGAAAACAAACCACCAAATGGGTATCAATGGAATTAATTGTTATGAAAATATTGTGTCGGTGCCGATTGATGAATTGTGTGGGTGGGGTATATTGAGCGACTAGGTCTGCATTGGATAAAGAATTTTTGGGGGTGTAAGTCAGCGTTTAAGTTTGTGGGAAATAATATAGAGAAGAGAACAAATGTCTTTTTATTATATTTTAATTTATGTACCTATATTTGAAGGGATTCCGAAATACATATAAATAAAATTCATTCAATGTTTCTCGATGTTTTGTTTTCTTTTACTTTATCATCCCTCTTGTAACAAAAAATCCATAAATACTTTTTTCTATATTTCTTTGTCTTTGTCAAACTGTTGAATGGTTGTTTAGCTCAGTGTTTCTGGGCCTTTTTTTATTTTTCTTTGCGTATTTCATATATTTAATGTTGAACTGTTGAATGGTTAACTTATATTTGTCGCTGCCTATTCAAAGCTCTTATTTTTACTTGTTTGTCCGTTTACTTGTCCGTTCGTTTACTTGTCCGTATACGAATTCCCTTCCTAACAACACTGTCTATTAAGCACCGCAGCTTGTAACGAAACCTCATGTCCTGTAGATACTGAACCCCCTTTCCACTTCTCCACGCTACCCCTAATCCTTCTCGAGGCCTAATCCCCAAAATGCAGTTCAACATTTGTCAACGCAATGGCAGAAACAACAATAACAACAGATATAGCAGCAATAATTCGATCGTTCAGGTAACTTCTCCATTTGGCCACTTGGGCTATTTGGCTGACCGCATTCAGTTGGTGGAGAATACCGGCCGGCAGTTCTTGGTTCTGCTGCTGCCATTAGCAATATAGCCATATACCCCGCACACTGGGTGCTCCTGACCCCCCAAAAGCCTCCCCCCTGGCCAACCCCTCGCGTTGCCTAACCCCCTTTGGGCTGTTAGCCAGGCTTTTGTTTTTGTGTACTTGCGAGAGCTCCAGACGAAAAGAGAGAAATTTAATATGAGAGGAACATGCGCATAGAGTGTTTCAATTCCGTTTTTCTAAAAACATGCTGTTGTTTCGTTCTTAAATTCCACAAACGCATTTCGATTTGAATTTCAAAAATATTTACACGATTTCATTCCAAATATGAGGCGATCGAACTATTTTAGATCTCAGATAATCTACTGTACCTCCTCCAAAATAAAATCGATATGAAACGTATATCAATTTTACATTATTTAAGATCAATGTTAGTTTGATCTGTGGTCAGGTAAATTTGACCTGGTCAAAAAGAGTACTTCATGTAAAAATGACCTAAAATTTACATGGCCACACCGATTTTACGGTAACATGCTTTTTTTTTGTGTACCAATATGTCCTGAATCTCTTATGTTGTGCAATTAATTATCAGACTCAAATTCAATTGGAACAAAATACTACGTTCTTTAAGATTTATTAAATTTCATATTTATATTTTGGAATTCTATCTGTTTCAAGCGAAGTTTGATTAGAAGTTTTCTGAGAACAAAATCAACTAATGACGACGGGCCACATAGCCATGGGTAAGTAAGCGAAGCCCTTTGCGATTTTTAAAATTAACTTGAATATCCGAAATAAATTTCAATTCTGGAATATAGCTGGGCAAAAATTTTGCAGTCGTGGTAATACCATTTACATAATAATGCTTATTCTGAAAAAATTAAGAAATGTAAAACTGTTGGGCCATAATATTTTACAGCTTACATACCTTTTTAAACGGACATTCCAGTGGAAAATTGCCATTTCGACGGATCTGCATCAGCGTCATTTTAAGTAAAAAATTTGATTCCACACTTGATAGTAACTGGCAATAGTTTAGTTCCATTGCTGTAAAGTTGGTTAAAAGTGTACCTCGTTGTATCGTTAAAATAAAAATTCCATCGGCGTATTCAACATCGTGCGAGAAAGTCATCTCTATATTCAATGATCCAAGACGTTGAGCTGTCTTATTTAAATAACAGCTGGCATTTTTTACTATTTCTGGTGCATAATTAAAAATTTCAACGCTTGTCATGTATACATCCATCTAGTAAATATATTAAGTAGTTAAAACTTATTTATTTAATTTAGTTTTCTAACCTCTGCAAGAATACTGCTCAGCATGATTGTCCCTAAAAATAGTTTAATCAAAGGGAAAACGCTTTTGATGTTCATTTCCGTGGATAACTTATTGCTGACTAAATTTCCAAAATTATGTTTTTAAAGTACAGAAGTCTCCAAAAGACCCTAATGGTCTAATGACCAATTAATTGTATATTAATGTGTTCAATTATTTTGTTACCGATCAATGCATCTATTAAGGGGGAGGTACATATAGAACCATATTTTTTCCAGTTTTTTTGTGATTTTTTTTCATCATTAAGGCATTGTGTGGATTTTGTAGCTTGGCATGTTAATTACATTGTTCTTATATAAATGTAACCAATTTTATTTTTTGTTTTTAGTCACAATTTATTTTGTGGCACTATATCAAAGCTAAAAATCTTTTTTTTTTCCAATTTTTATTGTTGTTTTTCCTTAACAAAATTATTAAAATATTAAAAAAACAATTTTTACATTAAGTAGGCTCAGACAGTGGGAAATTTCATTACAAACCATTAATTAATGGTTTAAAGAAATTGTTTCCAAAAAATCGTTCTTAAAGGTAATTTGATGAGACCAATTTTAAAGGCTTCCGTAATTTTTTTTATTTTTAAAGCATAATAGTTTCCCCAAAAGATAATTTACATATGCTATCCTTAAAGTCTACGTAAATATGTCATTAAGCCCGAATTCTACCTTGAATAATTAGCCGACATGCTCTGCGATCCTTAAGGTTTATATGGGCGTCTGAAATAAAATTCATTTCTGGTAGATAGCTAGGAATAAATTTTGAATTGATTGTAAATCCTTTTACATAATATCGCTTGTTCTGAAATACATTTTACAAAATATTATAACCGTAATTCACAATCTGTAACCAGTTTACCGACCATTTTGATTGGACATTCCAGTGGTAAATTGCCAATTCGTCGGATCTGAGTGGTAACCATCTTAAGTACAAACTGTGATTCCACACTGGCCAACATCTGACAATAGTCTAGTTTCCTTGTAGTTAAGTTTGTTAAGTACGATCCTCTTTGCATCGTCAATATGTATATGCCTTCAACATCTCTAACATCTTGGGCCAGGGCAAACTCGATGTATAAAGAACTAGTGCTTTTGGCTGTTTGATTTAAATGGCAGCTCACGTTTTTTAGAATTTCTGGTACATAATTAAGGCATTCAACGTTCGTCATGTAAGCATTCAACTTATTCTATAGATTGTACAAATTTGACTAAGCATTTAAATGTTTAATTTACTTCACTTACCTTTGCAAGAACTGTGCTTAGCATTAATATCCCCAAAGCCAATTCAATCCAAGTTAAAATCCTCCTGACGTTCATTTTAGCCGACATCTAATGGTTGACTAAATAACTAATGAACATATTTCTACCGCAGGTATACGCGAGTAATAAAGTAATTGTGTTTTAATGTGTTTAATCATTTTTAACATTTTTGATACCGTGTTCCGTACAAAAAAATCATTTTTAATTACTATTCGGTTCTGGTTTCTAGGTTTAAAAGTTCAAAAGGCGGAGTCTTCTTTATTTTGGTCCAAAAGTTTGCATTTAAAGTTTTATTGAAAAAAGGGAACTATTGACCTCGAACAATTCGGCCCTGTGTAATTATCCGAAACACTTTTCGATCCTTAAGATTTAGGTGGAAATCCGAAATAAAGGTCAACTCTGGTAAATATATCGGTACAAATTTGCCATCAATTGCAAATCCATTTACATAATAACGCTTATTCTTAAAAGATTGGAACAAATAAAAAAGACCTTCATTTTTTAATCAGCCTACTTACCTTTTTCAACGGACATTCCAGTGGAAAATTGCCAGTTCGACGGAATTGCCAGTACGAAAAATCTTAGATTCCAAACTTGATAATAACTGACAATAGTTAAGTTCCATTGTAGTTAAGTTCGTCAAGTATGCCCCTTTTTTGATTGTCAATATGTAAGGGCCATGAATGTATCCAACATCTTCGGCCAAGACTACCTCTACACTCAGTAATCCATTTTTTTGGGATGTTCTATTTATATGACAGCTTGAATTTTTTACTATATCTGGCGCATAAATAAGGCATTCAACCTGTGCCAGGTAAACTTCCGTCTTGTCGCATTAATGATAAATATGTTTGTTGTTAAAACTTTTATGTTTAATTTATTTTACTGACCTTTGCAAGGACACTGCTCAGCATTAAAGTCCCCAATAGCAAATCAATCCAAGAACAATGCATTTTGACCTACTTTTCAGTGAATAACTACTTGTTGACTGAATAAAAAATGCATGTTTTTATAGTACAAAATACCCTGATGACACGACTGATTAATGAAGTAATTGTGTTTAAGTGTGCTCAATTACCTCGTTCCCGATCAACACTTCTGTTAAAACCTATACATTTCGATTTATTTATTTATATTTTAAAAAAGTTTGGTAAAAAAGCACGTAATTAATGTCGACGGGCAACACGTCCATGGGTAATCAACCGAAGACCTTTGCGATCCCTAAGATTTATATTGATTTCCGAAATAAAGCTCAAGTCTGGAATGTAGCTGGGCAAATATTTTGCATTGAGTGTAAATCCCCTAACAAAATATCGCTTATTCTAAAAAGAAACGGAATATTGGAAAAAGGTTGGCCTACATTTGTTAATCAGCCTACTCACCATTTTCAGGGGACATTCCAGTGGCAAATTGCCAAGGCGACGGATCTCAGACATCGCCATTCTAAGAAAGAACTGTGATTCCACACTGGATAATAGCTGGCAGTAGTTTATTTCCATTGTAGTAAAGTTTCTCGAGTAAGAACCTTGTTCCATCGTCAATACGTAACTGCCTGCAGCGTATTCAATATCTTTGCCCAAGACAAACTCGATGTTCAGAAAAGTAGTTTTTTCGGCTGTTCTATTCAAACGACAGCTTATATTGTATAGTATATCTGGTATATGATTAATACATTCAACGTGTGTCAGGTAAATATCCATCTAGTCGTATGGATAATAAATATTTTTCTAGTTAGAACAGACATATAATTTATTTTACTGACCTTGGCAAGAACACTGCTCAACATTATTGTTTTCAAAATAATGCCAATCAAAGCCAAAATCTTTTTAACGTTCATTTCAGCGTGTAACTTATTGTCGACTAAATCACAAGTTTTAGTTTTCAGAGTTCACATTTTTAAAAAGCCCTTATTGTGGTACCATCGATTAATAAAGTAATTGTGCTTAATGAGTTTAATTACTAAGTTATCCATCAATGATGGTTTTAATAGACCAAGCGGCAATATGCTCCGATGTTTTTCAATACCTACACCCAGAAAAAAAAATTACCTTGATTTAAGTCCTCTGGCTTTAAAGTAAGGAACGATGGACTAAAAATGTCTAAATAAGGCTATGCATGGACTTAAAAATTTTTCTCCCATACAAATTCAAAGACTAAATGGACTAAATTTGGACTTAAGTCCATATGGACTGTTGTATGGCCTTAAATCCAAAATTAGTCCATTTAGTCTTGGAATTTGTATGGGAGAACAATTTTTAAGGCCACGTATAGACTTGTTTAGTCATTTTAAAGCCATCATTCCTTAAATTAAAGTCTATGGACTTAAATCAAGGAAATTTTTTTTTCTGAGTGTATTAAAGTTAAAATATTTATTTATTTATGTATTTGTTATCAAGGTAATTTGTTTGAATAATACTAGTTGCAGCTAAAATGTTCCCAAGCGAGTAATGGCAAATTTGGTTGGTGCTTAATCACAACATTTTTTTTTTACATTTTTATACCCGTTATTCGTAGAGTAAAAGGGTATATTCTATTCGTGCAAAAGTATGTAACAGGTAGAAGGAAGCGTTTCCGACCCTATAAAGTATATATATTATTGAACAGGATCACTAGCCGAGTCGATCTAGCCATGTCCGTCCGTCCGTCTGTCCGTCCGTATGAACGCTGAGATCTCGGAAACTATAAAAGCTAGAGGATTGGCATTTTGCATGCATATTCTTGGAGTTCCCGCGCAGCGCAAGATTATTTCAAAAAGGTGCCACGCCCCCTCTAACCGCCCCCTCATTTTTGAAAGGTTTCTGGCGCCCACACCTTTAAAGATTTTGGAAATGTAAAAATGCAGTTTTATTGTGATTATCAAAACCTATCGAATTGAAGAAGAAATTTTTCAAATCGGACAATCCATAAAAAAGTTATGAGCAAAAAATGAAACAGCAACTAGATGGCGCTAGTAGCTTTGACGCGTGCATATATTAACCTCTCTCCCACTCCCTTTATCTGAGTGACGGGTATCTAATAGTCGAAGTACTCGACTATAGCGTTCTCTCTTGTTTGAAAGTTCAAAAAGTTCAATTTCAACCTTGTTTCAGTATTTCTTCGTTTGTTTTGACTTTGTGTATCCTATTTGACCAGTTTTTGTTTGACTCGATTATATCCCCTTAAATACCGTTTCCAGTTTCGAATTTAACGTTTGCAGTCAAGCGTTCGATACGTGATAGCGGGATTCCCCTTACGTTCTACGTAGCTGTTCCGTTTGCCAATTCGTTTCGCGAGCTTTTTGGACCGGCGCATAGATGACCGCTCTCTCTCTCTCTTTCGTTCCTTATTTCTGCCTCCCCCGCATTTCTTACTGCCTCTCTCTTTCTCTGGATTTTGCAAAACAAAACGGCCGGCCGTTTGGAAAAGTCGGAAGAAAGTCAGTTAGCAAGTGGAAATCACCGGAAAAACTACACAGCGCGGAAGAAGGAAAATCGCGAAGTCACAGAAAATTACACCGCAGACGGGAAATAGGGAGAGAAAAAAACAGCCCCAAAAGGCAGCGCAGTCGACGTCGGCAGAGCGGAGGGCTGATAACAAAAGTTAATAACAATAACAAAGCGAAAGAAAAACAAAGGAAAGAAAGAACGAAAAGAAAATAAATAAATAACGAAAACAAACAAATAAAAAAATCGCGCTTTTAATTAACGGACATTTGACGTGGCAGCGCAGTCGGCGTCGCTGTCGCCGTCGCGTGTGTGTGTGCGTGAGTGAGTGTGCGTGAGTATCTGTGTGAGCTGGCGATATAAAACTGCAATTGATTGCAATTTCGGCGGCATTTGCAAAATAGCAAGCCGGCGAAGAACACAAAACCAAGAATCAATAAACAAACAACAACAAAATAAATACAAACAAGCCGCATCAAAAACACGACAACAAAAACACAGCCAAACGGTAAAGATACAAAACAAAAAGCTAACTCATATGTGTATCTAAAAAAAAATAACAAAAAGCAATCGCAAAAGGAAAAGAGTAGTACTTGCATTTGTGTGAGCGCAGCTGTTGATGAAAGTGAAGGAAAAATCATTCACATTTTCTACGGGAAAATGGAGAAAACAACAACAGCCACGCACTCACACAGCTGCAAAATATAAAAGAGAGCCCAGAGAGCTAAAAACTCAAACTCAGACGACGCCAAGTTTTCCGCTTTTCCGTTGTTTGCATTTTTATTTTTGTTTTCTGTTGTGTTTTTCTCACACAGAGAGGAAAATTCAATATTTTCTGAATATTCATGAGAAGTCTACAAAAGTTAAGGAGTAAATTTGTAAGGAAATAAAAGTATTAAATTAGAAAAGATTGTATACAATTGCGTATATTTAACAGAAAGCACTGGTGCATATTTTAAATTTGAAAATTCTATACATCAAGCAATTTTTTTTTTACATGCATTTTTTGTATTTTAAATGAAGTGTAATGTCATATTTTAAAATCAAATTTAATAACCAGCTCGTTTCTACTGAATTAGCTCAAAAAATCAGGTCTTGTTAACGGAAACAAATAGTAATAGTTCGAGAAGATAAACAAAATTAAAATAAAAATGAATCAATTTTGTAAGAAAACAGTATTAAATTTTAAAATTCATTATCTGGCTGAAAATCATTTTGATTTAAGATTTAGATGTGTTATTTTGAATTTATGTTAAATTCCTTAATATTTTCCAATTTATTCTAAGGATATCCGATATTAATTTATTTACAAAATAATTTTATTTTGAATTTGCTACACACATTTTATACAGTTAATCTTCTTAGAATATGTTGATCATAGTTTTCTCAATTTATTCTTTGTGTACATTTACGAGTGGAGTTTACAGGCCAGACATCGCTGTTGTTTTTGTGCTAGTATCTCATAGTCGGCTGCAGAAAGTATCTAGATACTTTTTGGCGAGTTTCCTCCTTTTTTTTGCGTTGGCTGGCTGTTTATTTAGACGCCTCTTCAAGTTCGCTTCCTTAACAACTCCTCGCTTTAATTCCATAAATTTTAAACAGAAATAAATTCAGCTGTTGGCGAATATTTATATATTTCTTTGCACTCGCATGTTGGCCGGCAGTCAAAGTAACACTCAACTTCAACTTCTGTCTGCGCTCTCTAATTGAGTTAGTCTGGCATTTGAATGGGAGCAGCGAAACACACGCATCACTTCTGGTCGAAAAGGGGCGGAATGGTATTAGCAGGAAAAGGGGGGCGGGGCCGGTTGCCAGACCCAGCGGGTGTGTGGGTGACTTGAGGGGGGAGGGGGTCACAGCCTAGCCCGTGTGTTAAATTATGCAAAACGCTCAGGGAATGCCGGAGCAATAAGTGCAGAAATGTTTACAGACTTTTGCCAAGAAACCAAATTATTCATATTTGAGTTTGGGTTAAAACAAATAGGAATTCGTTGATTTTCAGTACACATTTTCCTATTTCTACACAAAAACCCTTAAATTCTTTTTATTTGTTTTTTTATATTTTTTTTATTAAAAAATATGTTCTTCTATCGAGATTAAAGAACACAGAATTTAAAATGTCGAAAGTAAAAAGTGTTATTAACTACACACAAAAAATAAAAACATTTTGCCGTAAAATCAAAATGCATATAAATTTCTGGTTATGCAATACGCATTTCGTTTTAAAATGAAATACTTATTTCGAGCATATCGTATTTACAAGGCCGCATATCAAATTAAAATGGATATTACATAATGTAAAATCGATCTACGACTCATATCGTTTTTTTTTTGGTGTAAAATAAGATCAGTGTAAAAGCCAGCCTATTTTGTAAGGTCTTTATTTATCTATAAAGGATTCGACTTTATAAATCATATAAATATTCCTGGAAATATAATAACACATTCATAATCATGTATAATGAATTTCCCCAAAAAAAAACCCCTATTGTGTTAATGCAAATTATTTTTAAACTATCCCATCCACCAACTGGTATCTCATTTATATCTTTGCAAAGCGCAGCCATAAAAAGCAACCTACAATTCCGTTTGAAACAACTTTTTTATCATTTCCCTGCCCACGTACAAGCACATACATATTTTTGTTGGGCATTTTAAAGGGTTAACACACGCTTTACGACTGCCAAACTTTTTTCACGTTAGCCCTTGGTGCTGGTCCTTTTATTTTGTGAAAATGTTTGGCATTTTTGGTATTAAATTGTCAGTGAAACGAGCGTTGGACCGTTTCCGTGGGGCATGGCATGGCAACAATTCAAAACGTGAACTGCCACTAAAACATGCCAAAAATCTGCACATTTAAAATATTTGCCCCAGAGCCCATTGAGAGTCAGCCAAGCGATGGCCGGAAAGGGGAGGGGAAAATCCAGGCATTTTCCTACGATTTGATTTAGTTGTTGTTGGCCGGGTTACACCTTTTCACTCACACCTGTCGGCTGTGTTGTTATATTTTTTTTTCCCCAACACCATGTCTGCGTTTTTATTGCCCCTCTGCCGGTCCTTTGTTTTCTGTTTAACTGCTGTTTACGCCACTTGCACGTGATCAATAATTAATTTGCAATATCTTCTTTAGGTTCGTCAAATCAAACGGATCGCCAGCCGAAATAGACACCGAAATCATCAGTCCGATGTAGCGAATGCAATTATAATATACAAACATGAAACCATTCCGTTCCGTGCCGTGCTAATGCAAAACGTATACGATCCGAAACCGATAAAAATACGAATACATACCCCCAAGTGAAATATCAATTTTATAGCCCACTGGAAATCAAATATTGCAATTGCTTTGCCGAATTCTGTAAGAATTGAACATCAAAGGAACTATTTTTGGAGGTGAGTTTTACAAAACAATTTAACGCTTGAATATGAATATTTTCAAAGAGTACAAGCAATTATGAAAGCCTGCATAAAAAGGGTATAATAGCTGATTCATTTAAAATAAATATATAGAATGAAAACTCAACAATTGACGAAATTTTGGTTAACCTAAAGTTTTTAAAATTCCCAAGAGCCATATAGAAATTATATCATTTTTTTACAATATCTAAATCCCTTAAAATGATTGCAAATCTTGCGAACAATAATGTTTTTCCTCACTGGACTTTCGTAATCAAATATTTTAACTTTGCTTCACAGCTTGGTGTTATTATTTTCATATGTTGATTGCCTATAGCTTTTCCTGAACTTCTGTTTATCGACTTCAATTTGCTCTCAAACACCGGACCCAAAACTCAATTGAAAATGCAGGGAAAGCCAGGAAAATGGGCTTACGGAGAGAGAAAAGCCTAGACGAAGGGGACAGGGAATTCGGGAGAGCAGGCGGAACAGAGCATAATCCAGAAAACACCATTCAAGGGCAACTTTCACCAGTTTGCTTGATGGGCGAGGAGCGATTTGGGGAGGGGTGAGAGGTCAAACCACCCGGTGGCAACTGCCCATCCATCGCTTAACATTTTCGTCTGCCATTTTCATTTCGACCAGGGAAAACTCTGCCGCAGTGGTCGGCCGCATTGGCAGTTTTTGGGTCTCCACAGACATCGGACATACATCACAAGCCCAAGTTCAAATTTCCTACTTCCTCGTTTCGGCCCCACCCCCCAGAGATCCTTCTGCCCCCCTGCCCCTCGCCCTTCATCTGCGCCTCTTGCCTTTTTTATGAGTGGCAAAATTGTTGTTATTTTTGCCGAGTTTTCCCCCCAAAAAAGAAAATCGGGAAAAGCAGCTAGAAAGTGTACAGAGGGAAAAATTGATTTTTTACTCCACAATAGATTTCAGCATTTAATTCTTTATTTGGATGTAAATTTATTTACAATTTTAAAAGAATGTAAAGTTTGACCTAAAAATATTTAAAATAGTTGATAATTATTTAACAATTAGCAAGTAATTACTAAACAAAAAAAAAAAATTAAGAAGAATAAAATTTGAAAAAAGAAATTTTAAAGTTTTTACCAAAAATTTAGTGATCACATAAAGCTTTTTTTATTTTTCTTAATATTTCTTGGGCACAATTTTTATGTTTTAAATGCGATTTTAGACTGATCATGACCTAATCCAATTAAAGATTCTTTTTATATGAACATTTAAAATGAGATATGATAATATTTTGATTATTATCCCCATATTATTATCAGATAATTATGCCAAGGGGGAAAGCATATATGAGATTTTAATTCCCGGTGTAGGCGGAAAATAAAGAAGGAAATTTTTTGAAAATGCCTGCCAGCAGAAGAAGCGGCAGGAGCAGAAGACGGAGGCAAGGACATGGAGTGAAAACAGTTGCCGCCGTCTGTCGTTTGTCGTCCTTCGTCTGTCGCAGTCGCACCTTCCATTCCACCCACAAACCCAGCAACACACCAATCAACCCATCCACCCATCAACCACCCCCAAAACGGCAAAGGCGGCATCCATCCAAGTCCGTCGACCCGGGTTTTCCCACATAACGATGCAGCACCATCGGCTGCCTGAGAGGCGGGCGGCATTTTCAACAATTTCCACATTTTATCTAACCACCCCCAAAGTGTCGACTGCAGAATATACGTATATATAAAAAAGGGAAAATTCTGCGGGGGAGAGACCAACGGGAGCGAGAGAGAGTTCAAAGAGAGGCGAGAGCCATGGGGAAATGGGGAAAGCCGGGGGAAAAGTGGGGAAAGGCAGACAAAGAGAGCGTAGACGCTGCAGACTTTGCTCTAGTGCTCTGTTGTTGTTATTTGCCATAACCTTGGCGAAAAAGGGGTATAGCCACTTTGTTGTTATTTCGAGTAGGACCCAAAAAGCGACCTCTATTGGGGTATATTCTAAATACATTTTATTTATAACTTGAAAACCTTGAACCTCTAACTACTTATCATTTTAAATATTAGCTGGACTGAGGACTGTTCTTCGGATTTCCATTTCTATGAAGTTATTTTAACGCCATATTAGGTCAAATTATTTAATAAAAAGTACCTCTTCTAAATGAATTCTGTGAAAATCTGGGCTGGATCTGGATCTATAAATCTGAAACATACTTAATCTTCTTTTCAATATTGAGAGAGCTTAAGTAGATGATTCCACATGCAAATATGTATTTTAGGTTAGGACCGTCGATTCAGGCGATAAAAAAAATCACTGAAATAATGCTCTTTCAGATCCCTAGCATTTTCTGATTAAAATTTTCCCCGGAGATTCTCTCTTAGCCCCACGTGAAGCTTTCGAACTTTTTCGCCAAAAAACATTTAAACTTTTTTCGAAAACTTTTGTTTGTTAGTTTTTCTTTCTCCTGTTGCCATATTTCCTATTCTCTTCACCTTTGCACCTAGACAAATCACACAAACTGACACAAGCCAAAAATAAAGAAAAAAAGAGGAAAACAATTCCGAAACGTGTTTAACATTTTCATCTTCATTTCGCATTTTAAACAATTTTTCTTTTGCGGAACTTTGGTCTCCAAAGATTTTCTAACCCTTACAATGGGGAGAAAAGAGAGAGGAAAAAGAGAAAATTGTTTTTCTTTTTGCTTTAATTTCGGCAATTTTTCTTGTGCCAGAAGAAAAATCGAGTTGTCGTTTGAGGGGTTCCGGCTTGCGTTGGGTTTTTCCGGCGAAAGCCCCCCGCGTTGAAAATTGGGGGTTGCTTTCCTTGCTTTCTTTTTGGGTTTTCCTCTTTGCTTTTATTTTTGTTGGTTAACTGCTACTGCCTTTTGCCGTTGTACTCTCCACTTTTGTTGTATGTTTATGCGCTACGCGTTTTTCCTAAGATTGACTTTGACATTAGCCCCACAAAATACGCACACACATATAGCTTTCGACACGCTTCGTTGTTGTTGCCTTGGGTTGTCCTGCCCGCCATGTTGTTTTATTTTAGCACATTTACGTCATAATGGCATTTCCTTCCGCTACTTTTTTCCTTCGGCTTTCCTTTTCAGCCCGTTCCCAGGCCTCTGACTTTTCCTCGTGTTGCCGTAATTTTCATTGTGTCTGCTTTGGAAAATTTATCTTAGGCCCTCTGTTGCCTTAAATTTTCGCCTCATCTCGAGGTCCTTTCTCCGGTTTTATCGTCTGTTTGTTGTTGCTGTAATTGCCCTGCTTTATTGTTGCCATTCGCATTCTATTTTCCTGTTTTTTTTTTGTTGGTTTCTTGTTTAGCTGTTTATTTAATTTGATTTCATTTTGATTTTTATTAGTTTTCATGCGTCGGTGGCCTAGTTCTGGTTTTATTTTTTGAGGGATTTATTTCCGCGGCGGCGGCGGCGGTATTTTCTTTTGTCTGCCAAGAAATAGGCAAATATTTGAGACTGTCAAGGCTCATACACTCTCCGCCAATCTCACACCCTTAATTAACATGAAGGCACTGAGAAAAATAATATTAAAAATATGGATTAGGTATTTAAGAGACTAGAAGCAACATTTTAAATGGAGCTGGTTAAACTATTTTGTTGATGAATATAAGTGTAGTTTAAATGGGGATAAAAGCTATAACTGTCTTTCACCACAAGATATAAAATAAAAGTTTTTAATACAAATATCATAGCATACTTTTAGACACCTTTCAGAGGTTTCAAAACTCTTAAGTTTAGGAGGGTGCCAGTATCCCTTCCGATTTTATTGATACAAAATAAAACATTGAACATTGAAGATTCTTCTTTGATTTTCTCCCAGTGCACCTGTAAGTAATGTAAGTTTCGCCTGTGCATTCATCTATCCACCGATCCATCCATCCAACCCCTGCGGCAAGCAGACCGCAGCATTGACAGGGCATTGACAATGATTGATTACCTACCCGAAAGTGGAAACTGTTTTTAGGGCTAACCAACATTAAGCGTTACCACCCATCTACACAGTTACACACTTGCACACGGAAACACCCACACACACGCATTCGCATTGAACCTGCCACGCACAAAAAATTATTTCATTATCTTTTTGTTCGTTAGCTTTTCCTCGATTTCCCCCCCCTATCCAAGTTAATTGTAATTACACCTAGATAGTCGCACGATTAGATTCAATTTGTGGGACCTCTCGCTTATCTTCAGCTTTAGCTTTTCGATTCTCCTCTGAAACTGAGGTAATCTGATTCGTTTTTGTGTACTGTACAAATTTAGTTTCAGGTGATTTTGTAATTTCAGTTGTACACTAAATTAAAGACAATTAAGGGGGACACAACTGACTTGTTCTGATAACTCTGAACAAAAAAACGTTACGAAAGTTGGGGCCAGAGTGACATGGGTAGTCGAGATTTATGAAGAGGCACTCATTGAATTGTGCCATAGAACTCGCTAGGTTGACAGTTAGTTGAGATTTACGATGACGACAATGGCCACTCGGGATCTGAAATGTGAAATGAGAGCGGTTTGGGTAATGGCTCTATCCCGGCGATAGTGTGGCAACTCTGGTCGAACGCGAAAACTGTCGAAATGTATATTTATTGTTCGTAATTTATGAGTTAATATATATAAAGTGAGAAGTGTAATGTTTATGAGCTCCAATTGCATCAAGATAGTTTTATTTTCTTGAAGCAATATTTTTTATAACAATATAATAATAGCAATGACGATATATTAAGTAAACATTTTTGATATCCCATTAGTTTTAAAAAATAATGATCAATTTACAAAAAAATCTAAAAAATCATAGATAGCATTGTAAAATTTTAAAAAATCTAAAAAATCACAGATAATTTTGTAAAATTTATTTGGATATTTTACTTCTCAAATACTTTTCAAAACAATATTTGATCGTATAATAAATGACATGCGATTTAAAGATCCTGAAGAGGGCCTTTCAATACAAAAATGAAATATTCAAAAAATTACCCCCATCATAAAACATTTATTAATTAGGTACCCAATGCTTTAAATACTTTCTCCTCTTCTTATTCCTACTCCCTGATTTCGATCAACATTCAACCCCAAATTAGGCCCCAGAACTGGCATAAACAAATGTAGACACCCTTCGATTGTGGGACCTCCTTGAGCACCATAATTATTTCACTCCGATCCGCTCATTATCAACCCCAAAAAAGTGAGGAAGAGATCCCCGTAATTGCAAAGTCCTACATCTGACACCCATCTGGGAGTTAGGGAACCCTTGTCAATTCAGCCCAACTGACTGCCATGACGTGTGAACGCCATTTATTCCCCGCCGAAACTGTTCAGTTGACAATCTTTATTAATCAATTAAGCGGATGTAGGAGTAAATGTGTCTTCGCGTTGGCTCCTTTCGCAGCTCGGATGCTGTAAGTAATTAAATTAAAATGCGAGCATGTGTTTTTTCGTTCGTTTTTCTCGGTTTCGGTTTCAGTTTTCGGTTTTTGTCTTCCTGGAGGCTGGAGCATCCTGGATCCAGCTGCAAACCCCGGGGGGATTTGGCCGCAGACGGTTGACAAAAGCGCTGACAGTTTTGTCAGAGGAGAAGAATCGCCGGAGAACGGTTGACAACGGCATTTAATCAATCAATTTTGAACGGTAATCAAGCGGGCAGCTTAAACTAAAGTAGGGGATGGACAGTCGCCCAAAGGCAGGACCCCAAGGGTCTAGGGAGCCGCACTGTCGTCTTTGATTGATTGGTTTTCCTTGGCTCAATGGATCACGCGTGCACTTCTCGCCCAAGTTTAATTTCAAATTATAAATATGTACGAAGCCCGGGAGAACTGGCTGAAATAAGGCAAATGGAGATGGGCAAAAACATCTGGCGATTGGAGAAGTAATTAAGTGATTAGCATTGCCTCGCTTTTAGTTTAATTAATTTTAGTCCTTTTTTTGGTTGATGGATGAGGGGATTCGCAATCGATGGCAAGCTTATCGGGCTGAAATGATGGATAAGGTAATCTATGGGAAGCGTATGGCTCAGATTTGGATTTCATGGTATACAAACCTAGGTTGGGTTTTTGGGAATGTTCTAAAATCTCATTAAATATTCTTTGTTTATATAATTACATAATTTGAAATAAAATCAATAATCAAATCTAAATACTTAAATAATTATAATAATTATTAGGTACTATTCTCTAAAAATATACATTTTAAAGAAAGTCAATAAATATATTTATTGGCACTCTGTGATTACCATTAAATGACAAGTGGCCAATAATATCGGATTTCTCCCACTGCTCATTTTAAAACCAATTTTATTTGCTAATAATGATAGTATTTAACTTAATTCTTTCCCCTATTTGTATCAAATCTTTCAAGCAGTCTCTAAACAGACTCAAGACACTTGTTTATCCCCAACCATTTACGTAAATATGAAAATTAAAATGCAAAGTCCAAGTCGAATGCTCTATAATTTCTCAATAATTCCCATTTGCATACGAAACTTGAACCTGAAGCAGCCAGAAACCACAGCCGAAGACGTTATAATGAAACGAATTCATTTCGTTGGCACCTTTTCAGTCTCGAGGCAATAAAAATACCAAATAGATAATTAATAATGGGCCACAAATAATAGCAATAAAAATTAATAAGCATTAATTTGAGTTATGAAATGCCTGATGGCAGTAGCAGAAGCAGTAGCACCTAGAAAACCGAAAAACTTTGCCGCATAAATTTTGATAACCTTTCGCGAGCAACAAATCAGTGTAACTGCAGTTGGGTAATTATTATTTATACTATTTGTTGTTCTTGCGTTCAGGTGCAAAGCGAAGAACTTTTGGGCCAAAAGTATTTGTTCCTGGCTGCTTGCTGCCAACTATTTTGCTTATCTTTCTGGCTTGGCAAAAAAGTTTTCATGGTAACAAAATAGACACAAATTTTTACACCGTCGTCGTCGGCATTTTTCCCTTTGATAGCTGGAAACTTGATTGGAATTTCGCTGCCAGACACAAAACAAAAACAAAAAGTTTCAAATAAAAACCGAATTGGCGCTTGGGGATCAAAAAGGTGCCGCCGGTGAGTGTTAGACGACAAATAGACATTCGAGGGCTGCCCTTATTATTTATGCAGATGTGGCTTGTGTCTTGCGTAAGGCAGCGTTTGATAGCTATTTAAACTGTTTTGATCGCTCTTTATCATCATCAGCGCTGGTCATTAAAATATTCCGAAAAATGTTTTGCTGTTAATCAAGAAGCGTGATGCGAATTATTCAAAATTGTGTGACAAATTTGCCTTTGTAGCCGATGTGCAACGGGTGTAGAGCATTTGTTTTATTGCGCTCTATTTGTCTCAGTGTCTGATTGATATTCATAATTAACAACAGCAGCTGGTTTGAAGTCCTCACAGGCGAAGTGCAATCGAAGAGAAAGCATAAAGTACTTCGCTGACATATGTCAAGAGTTCAAACTGTGTGAAGGAAACAGGTTGAAATAACAGGTGGCAGCTGTTTCCAAAAGTTGTAGAGAGTGGAAATTTTCTTGGCGTAAGTAAACAAATTATTTTAGGAGAATATCCCAAAAAGAAAGTAATTTAATTTAAATTAACAACAAACAAATAATTAAACAATTTTTTTTTAATTGAAAGTTTTACAATTTTTTTTGGACAAATTTACTGATTCTAGTCTATATAATTTAAATTTTTATATTTATATTTTGTTGTTATATTTAATAAAAATGTATCAGTATTATTCGTGATTTTGAATGTAATTTTTTTAATTTGAAGTCCAATCTTTCATTTGTATCAAATAGATAAAATATACACAATTTCCTCTAATTTTAAAGCAAATAAATCTCCAAGCATTCCCAAATTAAAGATCCTTTTTTGGATGGTTCTCAATCCTTATAGCCCCAACCATAGAGAATCAGTTGAGTAGCCGGCTGGTCTGTCAGCAGCCGTAATACAATTTCCCTTTTGCCCAAAAAGAGGGAACAGTCGGCGACACAATATGAAGTAGCAACGTTGACAGCTCGTTGAACACCGAACTCGAACTCGAACTCTGCACAGAAGGCCCTCACTAACACTATGAACTTTGGGCCGGGACAAGAAGGAGGCTTTTGGCAACTCAAAAAAGATGGAAAAAAGATTTGGAAAGGGGAAAATTCACAGAATGGAATATGCAGTTGGAGTTCGGAGTTCGTTCATTCGTTCTGGGGGAACGGCACTTGCTGCCAAATTATTGCAATAGTCAGTCGGAGGTTGCCACGTTGCCCCATGTGTGTGTTTGGCTGGGCCACGCCCCCTTTTCCTCGTCTCCACCCCTTAGTTTTTGGCGGCACCATCATCAACGTTATTGCCACAAAATGTCGCGCCGCAGTTGTTGTTTCTGCAGGGCGAGTGTGCGACTCCTTTGGTTGTTCGGTTGTTTGGCGGCTATTGCTGCTGCTCGGTTAGTTGTCGCACTTCATTTAAAACTTCATTACATGACGCCATCACCCATCTCTGCTTTGCTCCCTATTAAAGGGTATTTAGCTGGAAATTAAGAATTTATAAATATGTAGAAAATATTACATTTAAATCAAAAAAAAAAAGTATTGTGATTAGGTGAATAAATGTTGAACACTAGATATTTTATTTTTAAATACGATTTTATATAAAAACCAAAAAAGTTAAGACCTTTGTTAAAAAAATTGTACATCAGGACGAAAAATCTGTCATTATACGGCAAGTGTTAGTTATACCTCAGACTAATAAATGCAATAAATAAATATTATATCAATTAACCTGAAAATGAAAAAACATTTTTTTTTACGTCTTATCAATTTATTTTTTTTTTTAAGGCTACTTAATTAACAGTGTTAGATCTCTTTAATTATGTACATTTTTCTAATGCTGATTTTGAATAATAAAAGATTCCCGTAGCATATTAAAATATATATGTAAAAAAAAATTTTTTAAAGAGTATTCCCTTTTTGAAGTAAGTTTCTCGATTTTCTGTAAATTTTCCAGGCTACCTCTTTCCAGTATAACTTCATATATGTTCAAACGCCAGTGTTTCACAACAGCCGTCGCCAACCAGTTGAAGTCCAAAGCGTTTGCCTCCTTTCGTTACAGCCTGCATAATTGAAAAATTATTTTTATGGAAATTCCACTTACACACACACACACTTTGGGGAAGAAACTTTAAAATTTAATAAACTTTTTACGCACCATTTATAACATGGCGGCAACAGCAACAAAAATATGCGGAAAATCAACCGCGAAACATCAAAAGTCAATTTGTGTGTATTTTAAAAACTTTTAATGCACGCACAACAGTCATTGAGGACCGGGATGGGCGTGGACGAGGGGAACGACATTGCAGGACATAAATGTGGCAATTTTACGCTTTTGCGGCGTTAAATTTTAATAACGGGGCAATTCTGGTAACGAACCAGAGATACGAAAGACCATGAGTATCTTGGGTTTACACGGAGAGCTCGGTTTCAGAATGTGATAATCTTTATAAGGATAAATAAAAATAATATATTAAATCGTTAGGAGGTGTAGGGCTTTTTTCAGGCCAAATCACAAAAGTAAACTAAGTTTTCTTATGGAAATGTATAAAACCTTTTCTATATTTTTACAAAAATTATTAAAAATTAAAAAAAATAAGCATACACTATTTTACTATAAAAAAAACAAAAATGTATTATTTTTTAAAAAATACATCTAAATTAAACTAGTTAGTGCATGGTTTGTTTTGGGGGAAACACCCCTAAAATCGTGAATATTGTTATCGTGAAAACACTTTCGATACCAAAGCGTCACTCTATCCATCAGTTTTGGCCAACATTTGGTGCGTCCGTCAGTGTGCGATGTTTGGTGCCAGGCTAATAGTTGTGCGGTCCAGCGTTGGCTTTTTGGCCAATTATGAAAATGACAGCCCTGTCTGTCGGCCAATAGAAATTCCCTCCTCTGCTGCGGTTCCTAATGTGATTAGCATAACAGGCAATAGAAGCGACAGCAGCCACCCAAATTAGTTTGATTAACAGGCCCTTAATATCGGGCTTCGGGGGCGGATGGATTTATTCGAGGCTTAAAAGCTTGACAATTTTTGTGGAAAATGGCATTTACGAAAAATACGTGTATGTATTCATTTTCCATAAATTTCACTTCAGTCGAGTGCATTTGACGGGTACATTGTTCGGGGATTTATTTATTTATTATGTTGTTAAAAATCAAAAAGCGTTGAACAAACAAATGCAATTAAAAGTTAAAAGCCCAAATATGCAAGCTGAGAGCCATAATGCACGAGAAGCTTGAGCTTTGGGAAAAGGATGATGAAGGGTGTCGGAGATGTATTTGCATATGTAAAATAAGCAAAAATATGTTTTCCATTATTCAAGTGGCCTGTCACTGAGACACTTGAGCCTGGTCAACGACAACAAAATGCAAATTTAATAAAAACAATAACAATATGTAATTAAAGATACGTCAAAAGTTGTACACAAGTGCCAGAAGCTGAGAGAGAAATAAATTGCAGAGTTTGGGAAAATGTTATTTAGCTCTCAAAGCAGGATTTTCAATTATTAAGGAACGATCCTAGCAGGCTTCTGTACAATGTTGGCAAAAGTATTTAATTAAAAATATTTGATGGGGTTACTTGATTAAGTAAATCACTTTTTAAATAAAATTAAATAATTTTATAGAAACTTTATTCCGTTTTCTTTAATTAGTTTTAGAACTTTAGAACTTGTTTAAACCTTAAAAAATTTTTGATTGCTTTGAATTTATGTATAATCCGTAATTTTTCCGAAGTAAAGTAGTGAATTATAATTTTTTATGAGGGAGATGAAATGAAAATATGTTTTTAAACGAATTTGGTCTTTAAATGTTGCTTCTAGATATTATCTGTTTTTGCCACAGTTTGCACATTTGATTGCAGGCCGGCGATTGTATTTGGGCAGTTTTTGCAACTTGTTTGCTTTTTAATAGACCCGACACGTTCTGGCCAAAGTTGGGTGTGTAGTTGGCCGACTGGTTTTTTTTTTCGTTTGGTTTTTGTGCCGTTCGCACCTAAACCGAAATTGGGGAAAATAAAGTCATTTATTTTGTGGCCGGCTGGAAAATTTAATTGAATGGAGAGGATGGTGTGGGCACATTTCAACAGCTTTGGCTTAATTATAAGCCCCGAACACAGCGTCACTTGAGATCCCCTTTCTGACCAGAGAATTTTGATTGGACAATACAGAAATTGAAAGAGTCAACACAAATTACGCTTTTCTGTTTTTGTTGGGTTATTATTTTTACGCATTATTTACACACACCTTTCGGGCCGTGTTTACATTACCCTGAGGTGGGGACTTTGGTTTTAAGCCCCAGCTCTGCGTACCGCTCACGTTTTTGTTTTTGCCAGGTGGGAGCCATTCGAGAGCTGCGGGGAGGTGGTGACCTCGTCGTTCTACAATTTCAATTTCAACGCCTTCTCGACATCATTCTCCAGTTACAATGGGTAGAGGCGAAAAGTGGGGGAAATACGGTGGGGATTTCACCGAATCGAAGGCAGATCAATTGACAGCGGCTCAATTTTGTCATGCCTCGTTCGAAGCTCTCATTTGCGTGGGCAAAATGTTGTCGATAATTTTTTAAGAGGCTTTTTTCTCTCGATTCGTTGGCGGTACGCAATATTATTAACTTGAAATGGAAACTCTCGTTGGGTGTTTAAAGCAACGGGGGTCTCTGGTATTATTGACGTCGTAAAAAGAGTTGTCAAAGTAGGCGACGGAAATGATTGGGGCTTTTTAAGAGTTTATAAAGCGTACTTATTGCTGGGAGATCAATTTTTTTATAATATTCAAGGTTAAGGAAAAAGGGCTTGATATTGAGCCAAGTTGATTTAAATTATAGATTAAAGTTGAAGATTTATTGGACGCGAAAGTAATCGAATACCAGTTCATTTTTGTACATCTTAGTTGATACACAAACCATTTTTACCATATCTCACTACCTAAAAAAATATCGATATGAAACGCAGATCGATTTTACATTATGTAATATCAATTTTAGCTTGATATGCGGCCAGGTAAATTTGATATGCTCGAAAATAGTAATTCATGTAAAAACGATATGCGTATTGCATAACCAAAAATGTACATGCGTATATCGATTTTACGGCGACATGGTTATTTTCGTGTGTAATAACACTAGTTTGTCTAAAACTATATCTTTGAATTAATATTGGAATATAATTGATTTAAACTAGGCAATGAAATGTAAACTAAACTAATTTAAGTTGATATTAATCTAAAATAGCTCAGCAAAATGTGAAAATTTATGCATACACTTGGTAGGACCTTCCACTCCTTAACCCATTTACATCATTTAACATCGCAGTAAACCCAAAAACCCTGGGATTAAGGTGACTTTGTCGGATTCACCTGCTCAGAATGACCTACTTCGCAACTACTGCATTAGCAGCAAAGCTCAAGATTATCGCAAACTAACGTTGACACAGGCCAACTAAGATATTATTTCACTTCCATTTCAGGTTTCCTTTGACAAAATTCAGCTTCTCGGGGCGTTAAGTCCCACCCACTGGCTATGAAGGTCACTGGGGGCCATCTTGGGCATATCAGTGCCTCAGAATCGTCAGCCATTAAAGGCGCAGTATCCATTATAATACACAATAGTGTCATTGCCCAAACATCTACAAGGAGGATGGGGGCTTAGTTATATAATGGCGCCCAAAAGGAAAAAAAAGCGGTCACAAAAAATGTGAAATATTTAAGGCAAAGTGTCACATAAAAATGACTTATCTGCTTGTATCAAGTGGCGGGTTGGGAGGAAAACCGCTCCGCCACGCGCTGGAAAATTGTCAAGCGAGGAAAACTGGTGGAAGGGGAAAAGCGAGGGGCGCTTGATGGTTCTTGGATGGGGATTGGAATATGGCCCTCGAGCGCCAGAAGCGACAGTCGAGAGCTTCACTGCGTTGGTCGTCATTTTATCTTTATGCCAAATCCAGTTGGGATTAATTGGTGGAGGCGAAGGGGAGGGTTCTTAAAAAGAGAAGGAGAGCGGGATAGAGTGCGGGAAAGAGACAGCAGGAAGACACCAGATTCGTGAGTGTTTGTAATTTAATAATGTGAGGCAGGCCCGAGCCAGATTGTCAAGACTATGCCAGCCTGATATCGTTATCATTGCCATTGCGGCAGTAACTTGTGGTTAGTGTTGGGTAAAAAGGGTACACGAGACTGCTTGGATGTTATAATAATGAATAATAATATAAATAAATAATTATAGTAAATATTTTGAAATTTAAAAAACCGCTTATGAACTCCTAAATATTTCTTAACTAAATATTTAATTAAAATAATTTGTTTAGGGTATTAAACAGTCGTTTCTAGCAACGATTTTTGTATTGTTATATTGTTCGAGAAGTCACCCATGCAACTGGGTCCATCATTCATTCATTCATTCAAGTGGCTCGCTCAATTTGCGCTGCTCTTGCTTAAATCGCATTAAATTGGGCGCCTGCCTCAATGCTGTGTCAGCATACAATTTGCAAGAACTGTGCATAGATATATATATACGCCAGATACATATACATAGTACAGTATAGATAGATATATAAAATTGGTACTTGTATCCGCCTCTAAATTGAGTTTTAGTGCATGTTTACCCACGCAAATTGCTCGACTGACTTTGCCATAAATCTAACTAAGTGCGATTGCGTGGGGAGAGGAAGGGGGTCTGTCTTTTATACAAAAGAAGAGGAAGGGGGTTGGAGAGGGGGGTAGTCCATATGCAATTTGAATTTTTTATTTCCTTTTTATATGCAAAATAAATTATAAGTATTATGTACTTGACTATTTATTGCTGACAAGCTGACTTCAGATAGTCAACCGATTGATAATGGAACTGAGGGGGGTGAATATTTATGGGACATATCCCTATATATTTTATATGTAGAGCAAAGTGCAGTGCGACACAGTTTCGCCATCTTAATTACCATTTATTGGCGCGCTGAAAGCAAATCAATCGCCATGTCGATGGCGTCAGCTTTAACTAAACGGCCAATTCAGCTGAGACTGTAATTAGTTTACAGATAAAGTTCAAGTCGAATTCGCTACTCGCTTTTATACTTAAAATTACTGGTCGAATAAAAATGTGCACAATAACCTTAAAGAATAACTAATTATTTTATAAGATTTTCTATAGAATTTATTTAAATTTTTAGGGCTACAAAAATATTATTTTATTGATGTTTGGGAAAAAGGTACATTTTTTGATAGAAGTATAGGTGAAGAATCGACTTTAATTGAATTTCCAATTATGTGATCTACTTTCACTGACCTCCCCAAAACGACGTCTAGACGGAGCCTTTTACTGGCCCGTTTAAATATTTAATTCCATTTTACATTACCGAAATTTATCAACCAAGTCTTCATTATAGAGTAAAGCCGTTCAAGCGGCTCAAGCAGTCCCGACTTAACTAATTAAAGCAACTCAAATAAATTGTGTTTTCTTTACAAACTGCCGCCCCGCCCCCCTTTTTAGCCTTTGGCCGCCCACTTGAGATTTAAGCAAATGCATTCGCTTTGGCCTATAAAAGGCAATGGGCTAATTAAAAGAATTTGCCGACTTGTTCAGCGCACTCACCCAGAACTCCCTCTCTTTCACTCCCACTTTGTGTCTATCCATTTCTCGTGGCTAGAACTTAACTAAGTATGTTGTATCGTGATGAAACCGTTAAAAGAGAAATGCAAATGGATTTCTATGTCAATTGAGACTGTGATAACTGGGAAAAATATTACGCCACTTAAATTAAAATCATTTTTTAATTAAAGGCAACAGTACGTATGAGTGATAAAACGACCTTTTTTCATAAATTTATAAATACATATTTTTTAAACTCCAATTTTCAGTACTAATTGATTGGGTTAAAATTTGTTGTATGTAGTTTTAATTTTTTGTATACAAACATATTGTTTTTTTTTACGATTTTACTTAAAATTGTAAATCAATGACCTATTTTTCAAAATTTTAGCTCTGTGCATCTCATATCATCAGTATGGCGCTGTCATTAGAAGTCACTCGTCAATGCACTTGACTTATTTTTCCTCCATCCCAGGGAGAATTTGAAATTGTTTACGACTATTTTGCATACAAATTGCTTTAGTCAAGAACTGAATAAAAAATATTCTAACGGATGGACCAGAGCCAGATCTGCGTACATAAAATGTGTAAATGAGTATAATATGTCATTGTCGGCGACAGACTTGCATTTTCCATCATAGTCAGCAGCAGAAGCTCAAAAGACCTCGCACACACTGCGTATGCTTAATGGGGGAGGGTGAATCAATAGGCTTTTGTGTGCCAAATTCAATTTGGAGTAATTTGGGTGGTGAAAATTTAAGTTGGGCAATTGTGGGCTACACTTTCGCACCACCCGCTGGTCAGCTCATAAATTACACCCAAGTCTACCCCCGAAATGGAGATTGACTAAGATAATACCAACCCGGAAAATCAAATCAGGACCCGGGGAGAAGACAAAGCGACGTGACTAAAAAAGAACTCCCATAGAATTTGCATGTAAGAGTAAAATAAAATTTAATTACGCTTGTCGCCTGTCAGTCCTCATTAAACGAAAAGCGCCAGACAAGGATAAGGAAAAGGAGAAGGAAAAGGCGGAAGAGCGGAAAGGCGAGTTGCCGGACGAATTACACGAATTCAATTAAGGACCCCGAAGGTGAAGGAGAATTCGGGGGAGGAGCACAGGTGCGAGGATTTGAATTCAGTCGGCCCGAAAGGAAAGCTCACTCAATGAATTGAAATGGGCCATCGTATATGGGCAGGAATTAACGTTTCAGGGTAGTGACGGTCAAATTAAGAGGGAAAAGTCTAGTATTGGAAGGGGGAGAGAATAAGGTTAATAAAAATAAGGTAGAACATTATCCTTAATGTTCAATATTTAAAGGTATTGATCGCGTCTTTCTTTAATAGTTTAGTTTAGTCGTATTTTTTATACTGTATTAATTTAGGTTTAAGTCCCTGCATAAAAATCGCTTAGAAAAAAATTGTTATTAAAATGTTTCAGACTTTCAAAGAATGCGTTTAGTCTGTGGAATTATTTATTTATTTAATAAATTCATGCTAGCAAGCTGCTCTCACTAATATAAAATATGCAAAAAATCCTTTTGCCAATCAGGAAAATCTAAAATGCAATAAGTAAATTATCCAAACGAAATTCACTGCGAATGAAACAGTTCCCAGAGCGATAAGCAAATTGATAAATTATAGGGGGGGCACTGAAAAAGGTTGGCTAAAGCCGAGCACATAAAATAAAATTGCAAATTAGTTGCATATCAACTGGCCATTAGCATTTCGTTTTCGGCATTTTAATTGAAATTTCATATGCCTATGGTGGCGATTTTCGGAGTGGCGTCGTCATGGCACAAAACTTTCTGTCAACGGGCCATGTAGATGGGATGGGAGAAGGCTCTGCTCGGCTCTGCTGCTTTGCATATCAATCTAAAAATCAATTAGAACTTGCCCGGGCCACAGAGCCCCCCAGTTTGGGGGAACTTTTTTCATTAAAAATAAGCGCCCGGCCGGGATTGGTGGGCCAAAAAGTCGAACCTGGCAGCAGGAACTTTTGCAAAAATGTATAATTACTGGCGTTTACGAAGCACTCTTCTATCTACCTTCCGATTCTCCTGCTCACTCCACACCATGTTGAATATCTGTTTTTTAAAAGCAAAACCCGCTTACAGTTTACATTTCAAAAACAACGCGCACATACAGGACACGCATGGTTTTTACACTGCAAGAAAGGGTTCTAAATAACTTCTGTGCTGATATAACTACCAAAAATATGGAAAATAGTTTTTATATTGCTTAACGATTCTAAAAGATATTTAGTTGGTCAGGAAAATATTTTAATAATTTTATTTTAAAATGTTTTTACTTGTTTTGACATTTTAAATAGCTTTTTTCGCTCCTTTTAAACTTAAATATTTGTATTTTTCCCTGTGTATCACCGTTGGTTGGTTTATAGAAAAAATTTGCATAAAGTGCGCATAAATTATGCCATGAAAAAAGTTATAATACCATACTTACAGGGCGAGGACGATGGCGAGGGCTGAGGCGGCGGTAAAGACGCGATGTGCGCCAGATATCCTATCCCTCGGCCCATCCTTCGCCAGGACTCTCAGGTGTGTCCGGGTGACACAAACTGAACAACTTTTCAGCACGGGCGAGGAGAGTTACTTGTGCCCCTCTGATTCTGCTTACATTTAAGTAAAACACCCAAACACAAGTACAAACTCCATGGCTTTCAAGCGGCAACAAATTTGTTAAACAAAAATTTCATAAAATAATGCAAAAGTTTGTTGTTGCTATAATTCATTTGAAGGAGCCAACAGGACTCTGTCGCAGCTGTTGTCGCTCACTTGGAGTTTTGTTTCCATGGAGGGGGAGGGCGAAAACATTTCCCCATTATCAATTCAGGGGATAGTCGGGAAATGGAAGTTCCTCCAGGCAATCGGGGAAAACTAATGAGCGACTTGGGCGCTAAAATAGTTGGGTTCATTTGGAGGCTAAGCTGAGTTTGGGATTATTTTCATATAAATATTAACGGGGTCGCAAAATGGCCGCTATATTAGCTTATCTCAACAGCTGTCACAAAAGTTTATGATTTGAATATAACTTTCTGACAAGTAAGTTGTTATGCGTTGATAGTTGAAGAGATGAAGAAACTTTGGCTTGGGTTAATCTAATGGTAATTTATTTATATCAAGCATACAATCAGAAAATTAAATGCTTCGGTTGTGAAAATTAGCTTTTTTGTTTGAGTTTTTTACGGCAATTAAAAAATTGATGTATTTGTTTAGGTTTACTCAATGATTTGTTTGTAATAATTACTGGTTCCACATAATATAGGGTTTCGCTCCATAATTTCCTATATACTTTAACCATCAACCCTTAAACCGACTTTAAATTCTTTAAATCACACCCCTCTTACATAGTTAATGGCCCTGACAGTGGCTTTGCATTCTCGCCATATCTATTCCGTATGAAAAAGACTAACGCCACGCTTACCATATCTCACCCGATCCCTCCCCCTTTGGGATTCGCACCAGCTGCACTTTAACTAAACTCTAATGCAAAATTCATGGCCAGGCAGAAAAATAACCAGAGTTGCTGTAAAAGTGGGAGGATACGGAAGACTTTTCTGCATTTAGTATGCAACCAGAGCGGAGTCGAGTCGAGTCCAGAAAATGACCATCCAGACACTGGTGGTGACCACAACAACAACTAAACTGAACGGAACTGAACTGAACAGAGCGGAACCAAAACCATCGGGGGATATAAAAAGCCCAGCACGAACTAAACTCAAATTGGAGTGACTCCGTTCGAGGCTTATAAAACTTGCATGAAGGAAGTGAGCAATGGCGGCAAGCCATTTTGTTCCCTCTGATTGATCGTTTGGAGGAACAAGTAATAAAATAGTCTCCAAACTAATGGTATAATAACTCTACACTTGGGCGAAACCAAGGGACATTTTTGGCAGGCCGAATTTAAGGAAATTATGTTCTTTAAATCTCTAAAAGTAATTGTAATTTAATTGTAATAATTCTAAAATATAAATACTTAAAAGATTTAAAAAAAATGTAAAAAAAATACTTTAATTTAATTTTCTAAAATATTATATTTTTGTAAAACTTCGAGTTAATTTTAAATTCCTCGTGGGTAAAGCATTTCCGAGAGATTTAAAAACGACCCACTTAAAATGTACAGAGCTTTCTGTGACAACACTGAAAAAGTCCCCTAACTAATGCTTCCATAACTCAAAACTGGAGAGAACCCAAGTTCCTTGTCTTTTTGCATCCCCGTTTGTATAAATGTACACTCCGGGCAGCAGAAAAAAAAACTAACCGCAAATTAGCTTATTTGGCATTTTTACAGTCATTTCATTTAATTTACACAAACAAATTTGCGCCTGGCCAGACAAACAGCCAGAGAGCCAAGCAACCAAACAACCAAACAGCCAAACATTCAAACTGGCTAACAGACAATGGCGAGCCAACGAAGCGCGCCGTCAGCCCCATAAAAGTAATGAAGCTGTTTAGGCGTCTCTAAGTAGTCGTCGGAAGTTGGAAACGATGGCTCCTCCATGTCTTGTGTCAGCGGGAAAATGCCCCCGTGCTTAGTTTTCCTTCCATTTTTTTTTTTTCGTTGTCGAGGAGGTAGTGGTGGTGTGAAAGGGAACTACACCCGCCTTTCCTGGCATTAGTTTCTGCCCCCTACGTTCATTCAAAATTCATGAAGTTGGCGCCGTTTTTATATACACGCCCTCACTCTTTCGGCAAAGAGGTTCCTTCAACGGTTGAAAAAAGGCTTTCGCACATATCGCTATATTGCCTAACGAAATTGCCCTAAACTGAAATGCCGCCAATTGTGTTTGCCTCGAACGTCTCATTACGATTTTTCTTACACCTTCACGGTTGATGATATTTCATGGTCTTCGCTGGATTTATTTCCCCCATTCCCATTAAAGCTAATTAGCGAGCGTCTTTGAAGCCGTTTTATTTTGATGGAAATTTCTTTTGTTTCCCAGTGCTTGAGCCTGTGAGAACTGAAGAACGTCGAACTATTTTGCATTTACTTATTGCCTGTCGCCATGGCATCGTCACCTGTCCAAAGGGCTTGCAAAAGGATGGAAATCCTGCCGAGTAGCTAGTTGGAAATGGTGATAAAACAGTGGCTATCCTAGAGCTGAAAAGGGAAGAAGGCATTTTTTACGGATGGACTTCAAAACTTAAAGATATGTATGTTTCCCTCCGAAAAATATATCTCTTAAAGATTAGATTACCATAAAAATTAAGAAAATTGTAAAATGTTTAACTATTTTTTTATACAAATTTTGTATTTGGAAATTTCTTGGCTTTCCAAATACAAAATTTGTATAACCGACTTTTTTATAAAATCCAGCTAAATCCTGTCAGCACTGCTAGGCCACAGACAAGTCCTTCTGGATAAATGTCTTTTACTTGCCATATTTCACTGCAGCCAACTTCTTTTTAATGAAATCCACTTTCATATGTAATTTTGCCATCAGGAGAAGCTTTGCTGCCTTGCGATACCGCTTCCTCGCCAGACGGGCAGGAGGAGTCCTTGTCAAGGATGATTTTCCTGCTAGATGCCGTACCGCCAAGACAAAAGCCGCTCGACGTCGTTGACGACGCTTTTCGCTTTGTGTCTGGCCATAATTTCCCCCAAGAGCTGCCTGAATGAAGTGAGGGGGCAGAAGGACGAGCGGCAGGACGAGGACGAGGACCAGGAGCTAGAGCAAAGTTAAGCAAAACTTTGTTATTTGTTTTAAGTGGCAGGTTGTGAGACGCACGCTAGCTACTCGCAGACTGCCTCCGAGGGTTGTTCTCTTTCTCGTCCTAGGTTTCTTCCTCGTCCTCTTCCTCGTTCCATTCAACAGTTCATAAAGTTAATTTTACCACAGAAATTATGTTAAAACGATATATGGCGAGGCAAGGATTTTTGGCAAATGTCTCCGCTTTCGCCATCTTCTTCGACTTTTGCCTCAATTTGTGGGAACTGCAGCAGGAGTTATTGGAAATGGCATTAGGGCGCCGAAGGTTAAGGAACTTTTCCGACAACTTTTCCAACCCCTAAGGCAGCGTTGCGTATGCGTAATTAGTAACCCTGCGCCCTCAGGTAGCAACTTTTTTGTTTGCTGGGTTATTTATGGATATTAAAGAGGAATTCCGCCTTATTGAACTGTCAACCTTAAGCCAAACAAATTGCGTTCGAGGTCGGGAGAATATCAGAGAAACTATTTCGTAGAAGTTGAGATTCTTTTTTTTTGGGGCTAGAGAAATAGAAAAATCAAAGCAGCAGCCATCGCACAGTCAAGAACTTTTGATTATAACAAATGTTTTGCGGCTCCTGAGAGAGTGGGGAAGATGATTGCGGGTGGCCAAAAAGATACGGATATATCTCTGTGGGTGTGTGTGGGCCTCCGACAATGACAGTTGATAATAAATCTCTCTTGGCTAGTCTGTATCTGTGCGGCATGCGCCATTAGAAATGTCAAGGGACTCGGCCAACAATATAGCCAAATAAGATACCAGCAAAAAAGTCGGGGCAAATAAATGTAACTCCTGTTTGGCACGAATCAAGTTTCGCAAGTAACTGTCGGTTTGAAATGGTCATTTCAATTCGAGGGGTTTGCGGAAAGATTTTCAGATAGGCTATGATTGCCAAAATATGGAATACTTACACATATATATTTAGACTGCGTTATACTTATATAATGTTTATTTCACGGTCATTAGATGATAAAGATGAGTTTACCTAAATGAAATGAAATCAGGCTTTAAAGAACTATTCTTTTATGGTTCTACCAAAGTCCAAAAAAGATTTATATAGAAGAAAAGATTTATTTTGAATGCCAACTTAAAATGATTTATAGACATTTTCGGGTGTTGAATATTTAAGCCGGTTTTTCTTTCGTTATATGTATGTACTTGCCCTCGCTTTCTACCCATTCCCGATCATTTACTTTTATATATTTCAATAAAAAAGGAGACCAAAGTAACTGCCTGTCACAGGCCATAACTGGACAAGGCTTTTGGCTCCTTCTTACCACTTTCGGGACTGGTCTATGAAAAACTTTTCCATTTCCTCTAGTCAATGACAGACTATTTTCATTAGGCAAAAGGCACTCGACGCAAAGTTGGTGGAACTTTTCCCTTGTTATAGCCGGTTCTTGGGCTCTGGCCAGGACTTTGGACTTGGACCCTGGTCAGTGGTTGGGAGGCATGTGACATGGGCAGACATTCCACAAGTCTGCACAAGTATGACCATGTAATGGCATGTGTTTTGTCGGCTTTCAGGAGTCACTTCATCTCGAACTTTGGACTAACAAACCCATTTTTTTCCCTCTTTGCAGACCTTTGCCGGGAAGCCTTTAAGCCATCCATAAACAGGAACAACGGTAAGTGTCAAAAATTGTTAGTATTTCTTGGGAAACGGAAGGGTTGTCCCCCTCCTTTTTGAGTGAGTGAGTGACATTTGCCAGAGCGCCTAATTGTAGGCAATTAATTTCTGGCACATCAAAGCAACGGAAGGAAGTTTAACTGGCAGGAAGAGCAAACAAGGAAGACAGCTAAGCAAATGCAGCTGGTGTCCACATTTTTTGGGGGTTGGTTTGGATGGCATGGTCTGGTTTTCTAACCCGAGGAACCGCGACTCTCGGGCTAACCGCACCTTTTTAACCCTTTGTCTCGGCGGTTGGGGGGCTGAAAGCAGAACGACATCGAACCGGAAACTTTATGAAGCTCTAATGCGATGGCCGAACAGAGAGTGCTTGGCCGAAAGGCAATTCGACTGTCATTGCAAGGGCGTTAAGTAATAATGAAGAACGGAACGGAGCGTAGAAAAATCCATATTAGATAGCCATGATGGCGTGTACGCAATGTCCGTGTGTTGTACAGATGCGGTTGAAATTCTAGGATTGAAATTATGTTCAATAAATAAATAAAAATAACAATAAATAACGCAGATTTTCAATTAAAATATCTAAAATGTATTTTAAAAATTTGAATTTAAATATAAAAAATATAACATTTATATTTAGCCTAAAAAGGAACCTCGAACTCACTATATAGAGTGTTCTTTGGCTTTAATGAAGCTTATATGACTTTTATTTTACCCGCAGTTGTATAATGTTTCCTGTTTTTTGGTGAGAACTTATGGAGCAGGTCAAAGGGTGTGATGGCCAAATAAAATATTTATGAATTGCCCAACCGACGGACGAACCGAAAATGTTGGGGAGCGATTTAATTGCATTACCCGAGATATCTCCCAGTCGATAAGTCCTAGGAAATAAACCGCCCCTCCTCCCCAAGTAGCATGTGTGGCAGTGTGCGTGTGTGAGCCAGGGGTGGTTGTAGATTTTGGGGACTGAAATGGGAATTGGTTCGGCTTTTTGGGTAATTGTGGCTACAGGGCAAAAGGCATTACAAGTGTAGAACCTGTATTTTCGCCGCTTTTTGAGGGCATTTTTGGGGTTAGGGGTTCGTATTGCCTGCTGACTCTGTTGCGGCGAAAATTTGCGAAATCAATCGTGTGGAAATTGTACAAAATGGCTTTCCGAACACTAAATCAAAGGGAGGAAAAGTCGAGGCAAGTGGCAATGAGTTTGACAAAGGATGAGACAGGAAAAAAAACCATCAGGAAGTGTAGAGAAATTATATGGGAATCAGAATTGAATGGAATATGGAAAAGGCGGACTTAAACGAGAAAGTTCGGTTCTGGTATGTATGTGGATAATACAGAAAAAGAGGAAAGAAAAAAGCTTTAATAATTTGATTTGTTATAAATTCAAGTATACCAAAGCTCTCATAAACATAATTTAAAATAGGAAGAAAATATCGTTAAGTATAGAAAGTAACCATTCAAGTTAGGTAACTACCTTAAAGTTGCACAATATTTTATTTCAATGATTATTTTATTCCTGTACTTTATTTCTTTTCACTCCGAAACTCGCTCTTTTATTCCTTTTAATTTATTTGCTATTCACTTTCGTTTGTTGTTTTCGTCATCAAATTCTATTTCAACACATTCACATGCAAATAGCTGTAGTCTCTTCATTTCTTTCCTCGTTCTTCCATTTCCCCTCCCTTTTCGCTGTGTATCTCTAAGCGTTAATGTGCTCAATTGTTTGTTTGCCTCGTGCCGCGTTCGCTGAATTTTCCCTCTTCACTTTTCCGCCCATCGCTTCATTGTCAACGCAGCGTTGTGAAAATTAATCAAAAAAACTTTTGCCAAACAACATTTTCAATTGACAATTTAAACTTTTATCTCGGAAGACATTTTACATAAAAGTTTTGTGTTAAAAATTTGCCCAACTAAAAATGAAAAATGCCGACCGGCTTCTCGGCCTGCGTTACTTAAAGGAAAACTGAAACCGAAGGAAAGGGGGCCAAGTCACTTGAGTAGGCAGCTCACAGGCTATCAAAACTTTTGACGCTTAACTTGGTAGCTCCAGGAATCCGAGTTCTGAAGGAGGGGCCTTTGTCTTGGCATTGTTGTTTTCTGGCCTGATGATAGCTGCGTAAGGAACGCACAACACTCGGAAAAGTGGGCTTTGGAATAGGTAAATATTTGGGGGCAGGGCTCAGAGAAAACCCCTTTGGGGTTAGGAGGAGGGAACTAGAAGCTTTTCGCAACAAGGCGTTGAAACCAGACCTGCAGACCCGTCACACAAATCTCCTGCCCCAAGCGTACGCACTTTAAAATGGTTTATGCGGAGCAAATGTCATGATCTACAAAAAAAATAATATTTGGGTTAGTGACGGATACAGGATTAAATTGTATCGGGGTTTATTTGACAAGTTTTTTGTTGCATTCTTTTTGAATACCAAGTTTCCTTTCATACCTCAAATCCCTCCCGTATATCCGCGCCTGTTGTTTGCTGTGAAAGTACTTTTTGCACTAAAGTATAGAAAAGCGTCTGGCTCTTGAAATGTGTATTTTAAGATTCAAAGATTGTCAAAAGAACCCAGATTACGAACTCATATTTCTTTGTTTAAGTGTCTTTATCAATAAATAATTTTAAATTCATTAAAAATTTACTGGAAGTTTCTCATTTAACCTTGATATTATGAACTTAATTTTAAAATAATAATTTTTGAATATAATTCAAACATTTTTAGGAATAACCCTTTTTGACTTATTGCTGCCGTATAAACCTTTTAAATAATCTAACTAACCAAACAAAAGAGATTTCCCCTTCGGTCGTGTCTCTGCGTATTTATTTACATTTTACAAGGCCCAACGAAAGCACACACGCACGTGCATACAATGAGCCAGGACAGGAGTCCTGAAACATGACAACAAGGCGCAAAATTATGCACAGAGTTGCCATCTGGCATCTCCCTCTCACTCGCTTATGGGCCAAAAATCCCAGAAGCGTTAGCGATGTCAGCGATGATGTTGCTGTTGCTGTTGCTGCTGTTGCTGGAGTTTCTGTTGCTGCCGTTGATGTGTGTGCGACAGGCAGCAACAAGGTGGGATGAAAGCAGAACAGCCGCAGATACAAACGCACATTCAAGGACCTCCACATGGGTGGGCGCCATAGAGGAAAATTCAATATGGCGACGGGGTTGCTGCTCCAACTTCCAACTGCCAACTTCTGACGGATGACTGCCCCTGCGACTCGGTCCTAAAAGCCTGGCAAGGAAAACCAACAGCATCCGGGAAAGCAGCAATCAAGTGGAAGCGGGTTTGTGGTGTCATGTGCTTGGCTTATTTGATAAAAGTCTGTCGGGTCTAAGGACGAGATAATACCTTGTTTCGAACTTCCTAAAGAATCATGGGTTTATTCGACTTATTTGAAAGTTAGAGATAGAAAATACAGTTAAATCGGTTATAAAAGTAATAATCAGACGATTTCTATATACATTTCACGTTTAATTTTAAAATAATATAGACAAACTTTAGAATAATATAACAAATCTCCCAAATATCCTTTTACAATATATTTCAGAAATAAAATAATCACAAGGCAGTCTACAGATTCATCATATTTCCGCGTGACATCTTTATTAGCTTTTCCTCTCGACTTTTAGTTAAGAAAGGCGACAATCTGTTTTTGATGATGTCGTCTCTGCCGATGAATTCCCTTCTTGTCCCACTCACTTTTGCTGCGATTTTATTGTAGCATCGTTCCACGAATTTGTGCTGATTTCGATTTAGTTTGATTTCGCTCTGAGCGACGTACAAACAAAATGCTTGGCAAACTTTTCAGCGGGTGAAACTTTGAACATAAATTGCTTATCGCATTCTCAATTCTCCTCTGAGCATATATATGTAGTACACGATAGGGCCTAAACAATAATTTTCATTTATGCTGATAGGGAGCAGGGGTAAAACTTTGGCGAGCTTGCCAGTAATCCAATTTACCTAACAACAATTACGGAAAAAGGCGAGCGCAAATTATGTATTATAATTTATGTTAATTACTCAATTACATTTGAGCCCCCCAGAAGTACAAGAAGCAGCAGCTCCGCCCCTCCGTCGCAATTATAAATTCCAAACACAAATGCGTCTCATTAATAAATATGAAACGTCAATGGGGGCGAACGACACTATCAGCGGGAAAAAGGGGAAGGTGTGGGCGTGCCACAAAGATTACGCAAGAAATCAATATTCAAGTGGGCCGAAAAAGGGGTTGAAGTACCTAGGAAGGACAAGGAATAACCGAGTGTTACGCACTCCAAAACTCTTGACTCCTGAGCCGGGGTCCTTAAATTTAAATAAATTACACACGTTCGACTTTTTCAGTTTGACTAACTTTCTGCTTCTTACCCAATCTCGTCGTATTCTCCATCTCCTTGGGGGTTGACATACGAGCCAGCAATTTTTCAAGGGCAACTTCTCGAACTCCACAAGGTAAAACAAAAGGGGCGAGAAACCTACAGCCCTATACACTACGAAAAAGTTGGAAAAGCTACTACAAAAAAATCTAGTTTTCACTGGTTTCTATATTAAGATTTTAGTAAAAGCATAAAAGAAATAAAAACAATTTTATTTAAATTTCTAACTTCTACAAATATTAAAAAACATAATAACCTGTGGTTATAATATTATAATATTATAATTTATTTTAAAAAAAGCTGGAAGAGATTTACTTTAAAAAATAAATATTTCTTAAATTGATTGACAATTTTCCTTGAAGTGTATAACAAAAGGCAGCTGTGGGTGTGTTTCTGGGGGGAGTCCCCCCATTAAGCAATTTCCTCGTATGTTTTTTTATCCTGCTCCATTTTCATGCCATCGCCAGGCTAGGAAAGATTAATGAGGTTTTTTGACAGCGAAAAATTAGGCAAAATGTGATTTAAGGGTTGTTCGGGCCCTTAGCCCACCTTTCAGCCATTTTCCCCATTTCAAGTTGCTGGTGTGGCCAGAGATAAGCCGAGAAAATAGGGGGAGATGTGAGTGGGAAGGAGCGGAAAAGCTCTGGGCAATTTATTTTATTTGCCAAATAGTTATATGGAGCACGGCAGTCAGGCAACACTATTTATTTGATGATGTATTTTTATTACGAAAGAATTTATTAGATCGTATTTGTTTCGCTGCCGGAGTTGCTCCATTGAAAAGGAAAAAACAGATGTTGGCCAAGCTTTTTGTTTCACTTAAGTGGGATAGCGGAATATTTATGGATTATTTGGTTTATGGGGGTCATTTATGAAAAGCATTTTTAGAAAGTTCATTTCAAGAGATCTAAATGAATTTTAAAAAAAATGTACTCTCTTGAAAATAAGGTTTTTATTATGTAAAAAAATTAAAAGTCGTTGAAGATATTTCTTGTTTTATTGCGATACTTATATAACTATTTTACAATATTTTGTAAATACATTTCATTTCCATTTTTATTTCCCCTTTAGTACAAATACCTGAACCCTTACAATTCCCTGATTAAATTGCAACCCCCGAGATTAAATTACTTGCAAAAATAAAACCGGAAAAAAAGGAAAATTGCTTAATAATGCATACTAAGTGATTGCCGCAACGCAAATGATTATTTTCGCCAGTCAACAACTGTTTCACGCCTTTCAATGATTTCCCAGCCGCTTCCTTTAAAGCTGGCATGGAAAATCCATCAAAATTAACTCGCTTCGGCTGCGAATTTTCCGTGGTACACACTTCGTTGAGATGTTTTTCACGCGACGCACTCAGCACCAACCAACTTCCTGTCTCTGTTTCAGCCTCATTTTTCCTCCTCATTTTCTGACCTAGGCCATCTTCTTCCCCTTTGCTCATTTCCGTCTGAACAACCGCTGACAGCTTAATGGCCGCCTGCTCAAACATTTAAAAATGAAAACGAAATGAGAGACAGCGGAGAAAATCTCTTTTTCATTTGAATGTGGGGAAAAGTGTTCTTTGTAATCATTTGATTTACAGACCGGCAACGTTTCGCCTTCGTCATCTTTTTATACACATTTTCCATTTCCATCACACGCGCTTTTCGCAATCCGCCAATGAAATTGTTTGTCAACGCATTAATTCTTCGCCAGCAACCATTTCAATGATTTAATAAGCGATTTATTTATGCATTCATTTGTCGATTGAAATGCTTTAAATATTTGAAGCATTCTCTCTGTCGGTTATGCAATTAATCGGGAGCTAAAAATGTGGAAAATTCAAAGCGAAAATATTTCAAACTATGTGCTTTCCATCAGCGCCTAAAAAATATTTTCCGTGGATTTTAGCTTAGCCCCAAATTTATGGGAAATGGCCGAAATCGTTGAGTGCGTTTAGATCAAAGTCGAGGCAAGCGAATCGCAATCAATTCCTTCGTTCCGCTGCTAATGAGCTAAATTTGATTTTATCGAGTTTTCTTTTAGTTTTTTGTGTGTTTTATGGTATAGTGACGTCAGGGCGTCCTGGGGAGACGATGAAAGATAGTTCAGATACGGAAAGATATAGGTGTTTGGTTCAATTGAGTTTATGTAATGGTAAATGCTTCTTATTCTAATAATGTAAACCAATTTAATCATTAATTTGAAGATTAATTTCAAAATTTAAGGTATAATAACTTAAAGTTATAAAGCATTACTCATTCATTTTTGTAATCCATCTGACCTTGTTCAGCGGTTTTTGTCATTTTCCAAGGCATTTTCTAATTTCATGCCGCCTTGTTTTTAGCCCCTAGAGCAGAAAAATGAAAGCTTGTAAACATTTCATTCCCCATCGGTGGGTCCCTCCATACATTCTCGGTGCCCGGGCAAAATTAATAAATTAACTTCCTTGTGTCATAAATCATTTCGGTTCTTCTTCACCAACTGCGAACATTTTGCGCCATTAAGCAGCAACGGTTTCCTCTTGTTGCGGTACTTTTCACTTACCCTTAACCAGAGCGAAGAACCCCGAAAGAAAACCGCAGAGACCCCAAGCACCATTATCATCATCATCGTCCACATTCCGGGGATTTCATCATGAAGCCTGCATAATCAACGTGTTACAGCTGCTGTTACTGCTACTGCTTTACTTGGGTTAGGCCTAGTTTTAACGGTGCCATAGGATGAAATAGGTGCACTGGGAGAAAAAATATTTAAATTATTTGGATTTTTAAATATTTCAGAAATAGTATCTATTGTTTTAAATGGACTCTTTAAAATACTATTAAATAGAAATTATTATTTAAAAATACTAGAATAAGTATAGACTTCTACTTGGATAATATAAAAGGAATTTAACTAATAGATTTCGTTTTTTAGTTCAGAGGCATGGGTAATATTCTAACATAACTTTTCAATACACATCCTACATAACAGTTCCTAAATCTAAATTTCATAATTAACCTGATAAATATGCTCTTCATCTGATACAGGCTGATAGCAATATGGATCTTTTGTTATTATGCTTTTTTCTCTGCACAACCCTGACCACCGCCCAAATGCTATGCCCCTCACACTACCCAATCATAATTTGTGCTTTACATAAATTAATGACCCACCCTCTGTGAGGAGGTCTGTTTTTGATTTCATTCCGAACAAAAAATGCTCGCACATAAATTTTGTGAGATTGTTTGTGGTTGGGGGAAAAAGCGCGAGGCAAAAACAGATTCTTAAAGGTGTCCGACGGTTTTGGCCCCACTAGATTTCTACTACTTCCTCTTCGGTGCTCCTGGGTCGGGTTTTCCTCATCCTGCAGCTCCTTCTGTTATTTACACACTTCTTCATGTGTTTTATGGCATGTTTCCTTGAATTTCGCAAGATGGGGGAGTCGGAGTCCCTTGCAAAGATTTATGAGTTTGTCCTCGGTTTGTTTCTTTTGGGTTGCGGGGTTGTGTGTGTGTGTTCTGGCCCCCTTAACCCCATGCTGCCCCTAAAATTAAATATTAGTTGCGAGAATGTCTCTATAATATTAACGATATCTATTCTAATTTGGCTCTTCAATGCTCAGCCAAGAATTAAGTTGTTGCCTGGGTCGAATCAATATTTACGACTTGTTCGAGATTTGTTTAGCTTTCTACAGTTTAATTGCCTAGTTCCCCGCTCCTCCCCCTTTTAGTTTTCTCACCCACACTCGCTGTAATTGTCGTAAACTTTTACCCCAGTAAAAATTAACGATCATAAAGTAGGGCCATGAAAATTATACCAAATGAAACAGCCAAATACAAAGGAAAAGCAACAAAAAGAGCTGAAATCATAATAAAAATGCATTCATAAACATGAAATACGATGTGAGGCAGGGGCGCTCGCTGTTCTAAGCGTGAGTCTATTAAAAGCGCATAAAAATAACTTCCCGATTTTACGAGGTCTAAGCCCAGGCATAACCCCTGGAAAACGAGATGGCAGGGCGACAGTGATACCCTCATCGCCATCATAATCATCATGTGGTCGCCGTGTGCGGCAGGGGTAAAAATTTCGAACGGGGGGGCGAAGGGGACCCCTTTGGTGCACTGGCGGGTTAATTAAATGACGCTAGTTTAGTTTTCGTGCCGCACACGTGTTGGCAATTGTGGGTGAACGGGAAAATGCATTTTCCCCTCGACCATTTTCCCGCTTTCGTTGCTCCGCCGATCGCCCATGTAATGGCAGCCATTGAATTAGAAAAAGTCTCGTAAATGGATTAGTAAAACTGTTTTATGATGGGGAATCTATCCTACAACATCTTTATTTGGATGGATACACTTGGAGTGCGACTGCAAATGGTTTTATGGGTTTCCGAAGCTAAAAGCTAAAGGCAATAATTCATTGCAAGTTGGGCAATTATTTTGTAATTATTTTTTGGTAGTTTTCTTTGGGCAGTTCTATTAGCAAAATTCAATAAATGAAACATTTTTAATATAGAAGTTTAAATTTCGAAGGTCTAAACAGAAGGTAGAATATATTTTACAAATTTCTATAATAATAATATTTTTTAAATCAATATTTAAAAAAAAAATTTCATATTTAAACTCAACTGCTTTAAAATTGTCGTTTAAATTTCTAAATCCTAAAGAGTAGAATATATTTTACAAATTTATATAATAATAATATATTTCTCAATTTTAATTTTAATTAAATTGAGATAAAAATAGGTAACTTCAGAATATATTTAAATTTAATATTAAAAAAAATTAATATTAATCAAAAATTAAATCAATTAATTACATTAAAGTTACATATATATCATATATATCATATATATCAACTCTTTTGAGTTAGCCGCATTCGTCATTATTTTAGTGTGATTTATCGGGAAACCTTTAGACTCCGTGCTTCCTTAATTAAAAAAGTATCCCTTTTAATTTAAGCGCTGTTCGTGCATTTCTGGCTGGGCCATCCGAACCCACTATGGTTATGGTTCCTGCGCTTGACAGCTGTCAATCTGAGCAGGAGGCCGAGGCCCAGCCCCTCGAAAACCCCACTTTCCACTCCCCAGGCCGAAAGCCCCACCACATGTACAGGCGATGTCCAATGTTGTCCACATAGCCAGCCGTCATAATTGATGAATTTATGGCATTTCTTGGAAACGAAACGAGCCAGAAGTCTGGGCCCCCGCCATCAATATGAAACGCTACTCGAATTATTTTCTGTATTCCGTACTGTTCAATCTCCTTGTTTTACTTTGTTTCGAGCGAGGCAAACGTGCGAATTGCTCAATTCCTCAATTCCTGGCAGCTCAATTCTTGCCACGCTTGAAAATCTTGGCGCGGCGGCTTTTCATTGACCGCAACCGAAGTGCAGAACAAGAAATGTAGAAATATGTGAGTGTAAAACCGACAAAACTCATTTTCAAATTGTTCGGCGACTACGTGACTTCCGCGAGAAATAATCTGGAGTGTGTGTGTGGAACCCTTTGATGGCTAGGAGTGCAATGGAAATGGAGTGTGGGGACCGCATTACCACTAATAAGGAAAACGGTTGACAGACTCTACGAATTTTCTGAGTTCCGAAGTCGGTTGTACACTTTTCGAAAAAATTACTATAATTTACTCAGAAACCTATTATTTAACTTTCTGTGTAGCGTAACTATCTTCTTTACTTTTCTATCTCCCCATTTACTTTTCACCCACCCCCCGGCAACAGGTCATTAATTTCATATATCAAATTCAGACATCTGACATGAGTTAATTGCATTTCATAATTTTCCATCTCGCCCCCATGGTCAATTAAATCGAGCACAAATCATTTGAGATAACCATCGGCACGATGATCAGAGCATTTATCTGTCACTTATTTATGGGATTTTAAGCACTCAAATCGAATTGTGTTTTTTTTTTTGATCTGCCAAGTAAAATATCCACAAGAAAACGGAACGAATTAAAAACAAGGCGATATAAAGATGCCTTTAATTAAAAACGGGTTTTTCGTTACGGTTTTGATGTCTCCTTGATTGGCGCTTGTTTTGTGTATGGTCAAGAAAGAAAAAGTCCCATTTTGGTGGGGGGGGAAAGAAATAAATAAGGTGGCCAGACGGCTGCAAAGTTGTCAAGTTAAATAAGAGCAGACTGGCTAAAAAAGAAGTGCCAGTTGATCTGGAAGTTTTTCCTTTTCACTATTTCCGGCTGCTTAGTGTTGCCGTTGCCAAAAACACGTGCTGCGTGGGGAATACTCCCCATTAAATTCCAAAACCAAAGCGGAAAAGCCGGGTTTTCCTCTCCTTCAAAAAACATCCTAAAAACCCGAAACTTTTTCATTCACTTGTTAAGCGCAGAGCAACTTTACGGCCTCTCTAGTTTCGTCTCATTTTCAAGTGGACCGGCCATAAATCTTATGTTAATTTATGCTAAAACTAAAGACCAAAACAAATTTCTGTTGTTACCACACACACACACACACACAGGCACATGCGTATAAATACAAATATTTTGTTACCAGTTTTTATGCCTTTTGTCGTCGTTTGCTGTGGCTGTTGATGACTCTTTGGACCGGCTCTTTGGAGGAGCTCCTCCACTTTGCCTCCATCGTATCGCATCCCACTAAACTCGACTCCACTCAGCCAAACTTGCTTTTGGCCCGACTCGCTTGTCATAAAGAAATTTTAATAATGTGCGGCGCCAAAAAAGTTTTTTTTTTTTCGTTCGTTGCTGTTGTTTTTACGAGCCGGCGACGTTTGGGAGTTTCATATAAAAGTGTTAAATTCAAATGAGTTCAGAATGGGCCAGAAACCAAAGCAGCGGGGCAAATGGCTTTTCCAGCTGGGCCAACAGGGCGTATGCGTATGCGGGACATGTCGGCCCATTAATAAAGCATTTACGAATTTGATTGTATAATAATTTTTGGTTACTGGAGCTGCGGGAAATACCTTGCATCATAATACTTTGCTTATGTTTTTATCATAATTATATTCATAAAGAAATTGTTTGTCCTGCTAATGAACTTTCCGGTTTTGTTATCATTTCAGGTACTTCTTCGTCAAATTTACATCTGGTAAGTAAACCTCTGAAGGGCACTTGAAAAATCTATATCGTAATGGGAAAAATCGTTTTGTAAAAATTTGATTTTATAATTAAAATTACTGTTGCAATTGCAAAGAAAAGAAAGGTATAATAATTAATATTAATAATAAAGCTATTCATATAAACTTAAACATAAATAAACAAATTTCTATAAAATATAAGAATGAATGATTCTACTGGAGCTCAACCGCCTTTGATCAACCTATTTTACCATCAATTCAAACCATACTTCGAACACTTTCAATGCGTTTTCCCCGAACTTCCCCACGAAATGCCAAGCATTCGTTGAGGTTTATTGAGATATTTGCCTAATTTGACTGAGACCATCGCTCTTTCTCTGCGACGCTGTGATTCCCTCGCCGGACTGACCCACAAATCAAGAGGCATTAAACTGTCTATCTGTCAATCCCCCGAAAAGCATTCAACTATCTTGGGCATTTATCGCATCGCTACGGCCGCACATTTACATCAAAATATATATCCGGAGATGTCTCGGGCAAATCCCGTTCTGCTCCGTCTTGGCTCTTGGCTGCATTTTCTACACATTTTAATGATGCGCATAAAATCCACAAAATCATTTACACAAATTAAAAGTTAACTCGGGCATAAAATTACCAACTTAACACCCGCTGAAACGAGAGGAGGGTCCATAATATCTCCCTGGCCAAAAACCCACCTGACTGGGCCACTTTTTAGTTGGTTGTTGGCCCCTCCTCTCGCTTTCTGTGTTTTCCTTTTCATTAAAATTCCCGCTCTTCACCTCTGTTTTTCTTTTTATTTTTCCCAGAGCTTATCTATGTCCATGTAATTTGCAAATTTTCTAATTGTCGTTTGAAATTCAAGCCTTTGGCCAACACTTTGTTGGCCGAGTGCAGAGTGACGTCCGGCCCGGAACCGGCTCTTCGACTCTTCGGCTCTCCGGGTGTTCTCCGGGTCCCCGGGCCTCCGGTTTTGAGACTAGGTGTGTTTTGTGTGATGAAAAGTAGGTCGGTGGCTAACGCAAAACTCAATTTAATTGAAGGTGTTCATTTCGCTCGCATTGCGTTCGCTCGCTTTGCGCCTTTCCTTCGGCACTCAACTTTAATTGCAATTAAGTTTCAGTTTCAATTTTAATAACTATTTTTTTCTGCTCATTTTTCTAACTAAATTGAGCACAAGGCCTTGGGGGCCATGCAAGAAAATCCAATTTATGCATGCAGCCTCTCAACTCTCGTGGTGATTTTTTAAGCAGATATTCTGGTTTAATATGGCACATGTAGAAATTTGTATTGCAATTTTCGACATTTAATTATGGATACCCTGTTATCGAGCTGTAAGTAAGTAATTTATCATTAATGTCAGTAATACCAGGTGGCAAAATTAAGCTTGTCAATTTTTATGGATTTATTATGGTATTAAAAATATTACGAGAGTATATCGCAGGAGTATATCCCAAGTTGTGTATACATAAAATGATGATATCTGTATATTTTAATTATTTTTAAAGTTTTATATATAGTAAATATATTTAAAAATAGAACAGGGCAATCCCAATTCGATTTTAAATCTTCCCCTTTCATTCTTGTAATTTATTTATCTGGTTGACATTTTTCCGGGGCTATCTCCCATAAATAATTCACAATTCATTGACATATTTTTATGAATATAACTTCCGATCGTTAAACAAGGCGCATAAAAAACGTCGAGGGCAGCGACCAACTGACTATCAGCATCTGTCCACCCCCGCCAGACCCCTTGAAAAAAAATGCCCAGAGCCCCCGACTTTATGGGGAGGCCCATTAAAACAACATGAACGCATAATTTAATTTATATTTTTTCAAGCGTGTTCTCGACTCGGGGGCGACACTTCATTGTTGCTGAGCAAACAGGCTGGGGGAGTGGCGAGGGAGGCTGCCCCACATACTACTTATTTACCCCCTATATAGGCCCGGGCTCATCGTCAACCTTTTCGAAAATATAATCACAGCATAAAAATCAATTCCAAACGCGTGTGCAGAGAGCAAACAGACAGAGCGCGGACCAGAGTCGTTGGCTAAAGGGGGATACGCACACATGGCATCTCTCCGAAACCCCTACTATATGGTCCCCAAAAACCCGCTATCCCTCCTCCCCAATTGCTTCCATGCCACCGCACAAAAATGTCACACATTTGTACAACATTCGTGAGTCTGCAACGGGTTGGCTTCACCATACACCCTGCCTACCCCTTCGCTTCCCAAAAAAAAAATCCTCTTGGCCATCGAATCAGCATCAGCTAAGTAAACAACATTGCACTGCCAAACTGCGGAGGGGAAAATCAGCATGCAAATAAAATAAAATAAGCAAATAAGAAAAAACAATCAAATAAATGTGGTGAAAAGTTCTAACAAGAAGCAGGATGTACCTAGTATTTATACGAGTTTTTGAGGATTTATTTTATTAATATATTATTATTGTAAACTATAAAAGAATCAATTTCCGTAAACCAAAATGTTTCGAGTTTTTTATTTATTTTTTATTTTTATTTTATGACTAATAGTAATATTAGCTTTGTAGTTCATAAGTTTATATAATGAGCATTTTTAATTTATTAAATTTAAAAAATTACTTAGGTCTGTTTTGAAGCCTAAAAATTAATTTTAAAATTATAACAACGGATCATAAATACACCTTACCCACATATTTTATTTTCCATAATTTATAGGTATATTTAAATATTTAAACTCAGTACAACAATTCTACAAATGGGATGATATAATCGATATTCTGTTCAGCCCATTATACTCTTGCTGTCCCAGGGTATTCAGCTAAGCGCAAAAAATTGTCGCGCTCAAATCATAAATAGCTGGAAAACGAAGTAACCGACTGGCAGGAGCCATGCAAAGAGTCGCTTTAGCTCCAGATTTTCGTTCGGCTTCTGGTGCCGGATTTTCCCGCTAGCGACGAGGCGCAAATAGGCCGTCAGCCACATACCAAATAGCCCCAAAACCACCTCCCCCTTTCACCCACCAGGCACAGATGTGTGTAGGCGCATTAATGTAGCCGGCAAAAAAATATATATAAAAGAGAGGAAAAATGGGAAATACTTTTTTGTGATTTATGGGAATGTGTGGAGGAGCCCCGGAGATTTGCTGTAAATGCGTGCCCCCCCCCCCTTTCCCACCACCTTCTCAATGTCACACACAAAAATGTTTTACAAGCAATTTTCCAGCTGGTTTTTATGAGTGTTTGTGCATTCGTTTAACTATTTGGGCATAAAATATGACAACGATCCCCCGCTCGTTTTCCTTCCAATCTATAAGCTAAATTGTTTTTGCCTGTCGCCAGTTTATGGCCACGTGTTGGTGTCCTTCTGGCCTCTCAAAGTTTCCTCCTCTCTCGGGTTTTTCCACTCTTTTTCGATGGTTCCTCTCTTATTCGTAGTATTTGGAGTTGGGTATGGAAAATTTTTATAGCCAGTTGGCAATTTTTTTGAGCTCAAGGCAAGCGCCCGGCGAAAAGTTGTCATAGGCTTAAGCATACGGTAAAAATTTGATATAAATTTTAAAATATTTGTTTAAAGTTTAATTGGTTTTTTATTGTTGATTTTTAAAAACATGTTTATAGAGTATTTCTATTCTATTGTAGATAAAGATAGTTGTCTTAGATATTTTCATAACATTGTTATAGCATATAACAAGGTTTTCTTAAGACAATAATTTATAATCGTTTAAGTAGTGCATTTAATGTTTTCCTAATTTTTTTATATTATTATAATAATTTATTATTTTCATAATAATTTAATTTAGCAAAGTTAACAAGTTTTTTTTGCGTTTAGGTGCTTCCCCATAAAGTTGTAACTTTTTTAAGTTGTCGCTGGCGCTCTCGAGTGGCATAAATCTTCAAGGCATCAACTTCAACAATGTATCGTTGTCTCTTGAGACTGCCACACTCTACCCATCTCCGTCCCCCGGACACTCAGTCTCTCCGTCTCTGTCTGTCTTTCTCCAAAACGTCAAGTTCAAGTGGCACTTGTCGCGGATTTTAACAACTTCATAGATACAATGGGCAGAAGAAATCCGCGGGCGAAGAAGAGGCTGCCACAAAAACTTTGCGTGTGCCACTTGTAAGCAATTTCGACTGTCAATAGCTTTGAAATCTGAATATGAACAAACATAAACCAATGAGCGAAACCGAAACAGAGACAGAAAAACTGCTTGGGTTGACACCCGAGCGAGTCAAATGGCTCAAAACAGCCGAGCTGGCTGGCGATGGAAACTTGTTTCTTGCTCCGGGGCCCGGGTACTTCCCGCACCAAATATGGCATGTGGTATTGGCAAACCCATTTTGCTGATTTCGCAAGAGCAAAGTGTGGCAGAAAAAGTATCTGCATGATTTGTATCTCGCAGATACAAAAAGGCGCCAAGCGATGCCGTCCATCCATCAACAACTGTGACAAATGTCCGTTTCACAACCTTCGGGTAGCCTCTTCAAATCAATTTGCCTGGGTTACTTCCCATACACCCAAAAGCCATAACTAAATCATAATTTATAGGCCCCTAACCCCAGCTGCCCGGATTCCATCCATTCCATCCCGTTGCCCATTGCCCGCAAATAATTTCATTTTTTCTCGGCTCTCTGGCAAAAGGAAAACATTTTCAACAGTGGGTGGAGCTGTGAATATTGGCCATTAAATTTATGCCCAGAGATAATAACACAAGCGGCAAGTCGTTATAAGTACAGGGGGGCAACGCAGGATGGATATTGCAGGGACCGAGCCAAAACAGCGCGGAGCAGAGGATGCGACGACTAAAAATAAAATTATTGCTTGGCAAACTCGTCTCGAGATGCAGAGGCAGCGATAGAGAGACTCGGACTCCGATGAGGTCTTCCAGTCCCATGGTTCAGCTCCAGGTGGCAACTGCAGTGGATGTGGATGGTTGCCAGCTGGTGAGGGGAGGTGAGCTTGGGATTGGGACCCTGCCGAGAGCTGGACCCGGGCACCTTGGCCAATTACCCAAAGCCCCGCACTCTGTCTCCTCTCGGTTGCCCACTGAGTGGTCTCCCAACCACAGAACAGTGGTGCAACTCATATTATAATAAGTATTCGAATATCTACCTTTCTTATTTAAGAGATATAAGTTTAACATAGTTAAATCGGAATTTATAATATCTCTAAATATTTTAAAGAATCGGCTAGTTACACTTTAATTGTCCTAACTCTATGGCTACTTCTCGAAATTTGGGAACCGAACATTTAGTATCAAGCCGAATATTCATTCCTTGTTTAAGCCACTGTTCTAAAGAATTCGCGATTAAATTTATTTACTTTTTTGGTTCCTCTTGTTATATTTAATTTTTGTCTCAAACATAACTAATTTTATAGTATTTAACTAGTTGGAATCACTGTGCCATTCTGCGACTTGTTTTGTATCTGGCTGCAACAATATTTGGTTGCCAACTTTGCCAATGTATCAACAGCGTTTAGGCTCCTGCCTGTTGGTGCTCCTCAGTCTTCTGCTGCTTTCGATTCTCCCGATTCTGCTTCTGTTACTCCAAGTTGTGGTTGGTATCGTTTGGTTTGGACCAGTGTTTGTGTTTGCGTTTGGGCTCGGGCCTCACTTTTGGTAAATATGTGTGGACGAGGGGAGCTGCAGGCCCTTGGCTAGCAGATTCCCTACTTGTAGGCAGCGACTAACAGCCAAGGCACACATCGACATCCACATCCACATCCACATCCAGGTCCCTTTGCTTAGTTAACTATGCAGTCAGCCTTTCGTGTGTTTTGCCTATTCCCTGGTACTCGGGCTCATATCTGATATTGCCAGCAGCTTACCTTCTCCCCTTCGTGTTGCCCCTTTTGTGTTGCTGTTGTTATTGGCCAACATCGGATCCACAAAGTCATCAGCATCAGCAGCAGTATCATCCTCGCAGTCTGCAGACGCTATGGCCCAGTGGAGAGCTGTTTAACTGTTTGGCTCACCCACCCGTTGGCAGTCTGTTTGGCCTGCTAATATGCAAACAGAGCTGCCAACTTAATGAAATTGAAATGAGCAAATTAGACAACGTTTGTGCAATGGGCAATAGGGGATTTGGCTGCGATGACAGTGCCGAGAAAATAGCCTACAAGTTGCATAGGAAGCGCAGATGAAAGTCCTAATAGCCGAGAGCTTCTGACATTGAATTATTGAGAATCGCAGAGGGAGGTCGTATGTGCACATGCACATTGACTCAATGAGAAGCGCAGAGAAGGGCGCTAAACGTTTTTGAATTCAATGAAATGGTTTAGGATACCCATTTTAGATTTTATAGAAGAAGAATTTAATTTATTATTTGAAAAATATTTTAAATATAAAAATTCTAAAATATCATTACATCAAGAAAAATAAAAGATATTCAAAATGAAAGTTTACACCAAGAGATAGAGAGAAGCCTCTGAAAATATGTCCCATTTGCATTCTTCCCAGAGAAAAGATAAAAGAAAGCGGATGAATCAAATAGAATGGACTTCCCTTTTCGCCCAAAGCGAAATCATTTCCGACATTTCTGCAGTAGCCGAAGCCCATAAATCTCTCATCTCAATTTCTCAACTTAGCAGCTGCTGCCACATGGAAAAACTAGTCTAGCCATTAGGACACTCTCCAATAAAAATGCAACTCCCACAAATCGCACAAAAAGAATCGTGGGGAGTGGAGGAGTTAAAGGGAAGTGGTAGATACAAAACTCACATGTCATGGACTTCGCTGGGATGCAACTTCGATAGATACAAACGACTTCATGACGGTACAAAAGAGCCCTGACGATGATGATGATTTGCAAAAAACGAAGAAATGGAAGGGAGGGAAAGGAAATTTATTTTTTCAACTGTCTGCATCATTGAATTGGCTGAGCAAACGAACGAATTGATGAATTGCCCTGGCTCAAGTGGCAACAGTTTAGACCAAGGAATACCGGGGATAGATCAATAAATGCAGCCAGTGGAGAATCGACTCATTAACTTGGAGTCCATCACTCCACGGCCCCCTTTCTTTTGTTTATTGAAGTTTAGCATAAGGCAAAGTTAAACCGTCATGGTCGTCTCTCTCATAAAAATTTATGTTAATTTCATTTAGAGCCCCGGCTGCAATCTGTGACTGCATGCGTAATGAGCTGGGCCGAGTTAAGTAAACAAGACAAGAAAAGGAGTAAGAAAAAGAAAGAGCTCCCCTCCACTCGCAGCTCATTAAAACATCACGAACAAATCAAAAATTTAAATAATGATTAACGCCAGCCCGAATAGTTCCGATAGATCCACATCAACATCCACCTACAACGTCAGAATCTCCCCTCTTCCACGAAAACTTCATGCTACAATTGAGCATTTCTACGAAAGATGCCCGTTTTGTGAAAATGCAGTGTAAACATTTAAAGTAAACAAAATATCTCGTCGCCGACGTGAGCTCAACAAATTAACTGCAGTCTTTTTCGAGGAGTCAACGCGTCGTATGAGCAACCGTTTCAACATTTGTCTGGATTTATTTGTATTTATTTTCCAGTCAATATAAACTATGTGAATTTTTACTGTACATAAAGGCAGTGCGAACAAAAAACGACCGGGAAGATAGATACATACATATGTATATGTAGAAGCTGCCATAGATGGGGCCAAGTAAATAAATCAAATGCAACAGCACACGATCCAAATAGTTGAGATGACTTCAGTCGCATCGCATCGGCTTGAGTTGAGTTTTTCTATGGCATTTTCCGGGAAATGCAAGCCAAGCAAGAGTTTTGTAAATAAACAAAGCTGATAAACTTTGAAATAAATTCCCGAGTTGCAGTTGGTAATCTCTCTATTCAAAGAGCGGGAGATTTCTCTATTGATTAGAGTCGATGGGATAAACGGATTGATTGCCGTTTTTATTGGCTGGGATAATCTTGGTGTTTTGGGTGGTAAACTGATCTGCATTTTTATTATGTCGCAAAGAGCTTCAATTGGCTTCCAGTGAAAAGAAAGCTCGTATAAATTAGTATTAGTACATAAATTGGATCCATTAAAATTCGAAATTAAATTTTAACTTAAAATTTATTGTTTAAAATTCCTGATTAATGCAAATATTCAAGATGGATTTTAGAAATGATTTAAATTTTTATGTAAATTCCATAAGTTTCCGCCCCATCTTTGCTTGCTCTGAAATACTTTAAATATAAATTGCAGCTTACATTAATCTCTTGCCCTGGGCAAAAATTTCCCCACCGCTTTTATCCGAAAAACCGCCATGGAATAGTTTTTGTTGTGCATTAAAATTCCTTGAGTGTAATCTACTAGAAACGTTACGCTTGCAACCTGCCAAACTTTAGCTAGGCAAACACACACAGCCATCTATATGTACACTTACCCCAGGGTTCGGGGCCTAATCTAAAAACGCAGGCAACAGGAGAAGCTGCAAAAAGGAGAATCCAGGGGAATCCCCATTTCAAGTCAAAGTCATTTGCCAAAAGCTGAGCAACAACAACAGCTCATCAACACCTTTAGTCAGCCATTTTTCAACATGGCGATAATATGGCCACACAGGCACAACACTAGGGAAATATACACTGAAAAAAGTAATAACATAAGGTAAAATTAGGTATGATACCATGATCTTACATATTTATTAGTTTGAAGGGTTTTTAAATAAACGAATTTCTTGAATATAAGAAACTTTTGAAATCCCAAACTGTAGTCCAATAAACTTCTATCGAAAAATTTCTTTCTGCGTAGAGAAAGGACGAGGAGAAGCGAGGCAAATACGCAAAAACCCGGCGCACACTAAATCCACTTAAATTAATTGCAAAAGGTGATTACGTTGCTGTTTTGCCTGTGGAGTGCGGACTTTTTGCCTGGCAGCAAACAGACAGCGAGCAGACAGCTGAGAAATGAGACCGCCCCTCCTGGATTTGCCACGCAGGATATCAAGGAGCTGCAGTAGGGACTTAGGACCTGCGACCGGGCAAACGTCGCCATTTCTCTAATGCCAGCGGGCAATGGCAAACACTCGACGACAGGCTGCGAAGCTGTGGATAGATATGCAGCTAGTCCTTGGTCCTGGCATCGGGACCCTCTATACTCGCAATCCTCCTCCTCTAAATGGCCTTGCATTTCTGCACTGAGGGAAAATCATATACTAGAAAATCTACACAATTTATTTTTTAGAAACCTTAAAATATTTCAGAGAATTCAAATTCTGTTTTCTTTTACTTTTGCGGATATTCAAGGGCTGTGTTTTAATTTAAAATAATATTTTAAATAATATTCACCTTGGTTTTTTCAAGTAAAACATGTTGCAGGTGGCTGTCTCTTCATTTTTGCAAAGTAATTTGCAAAGAGGCGAGCCGGGAAAATGTCAGTGGGGTGAGGGGAGGGGAGGGGCAGGCGGGAAAGCAGAAAGCAAGTGCCGCCAAAATGCAGTCAAGGATAAAACAGCACAGGCCCGGGATGCCAGGATACCAATAACAGGAGATGAAGGCATCCTCTTTCGCTCAAGGCTGCTCATCTGCTCTTGTTCTTGCCGCCCTGTTACGCAGTCGTCGGGCGACAAGGTGTTAAGGTGTCTCGATGTCGTTAACTGTCATCTGCGTTCGCAATTTCCGTATATACGGGCACATAAATTGCGAAGAGATGGGACATAAAATCGGCAGAGGAGTTATTTTAAAACTTTCTTTTTTATTTCAAATATAAAAATAAAAAGTATTTTAGGCCAAAAACAAGTTTTAGCTACATTAAAACTAAATTTAATAAATTGTTTAAGTATTTTATAGTATATTTTTTGGAATAATTATAATATTAATAATAAATACTAATTTTTAAAAATATTTTAAAATACTTAAAGTGCCTTTTTAAACAGTCTTAATGATTACTCATAGATCTCTATATGTATAAACATTGTTTACCAGAATGCTACGGTATATTTCTTCCCCCCCATGTTCCAATATTTTTTTTGCATACGTGCGTGCTTGTGCGCTTAAAATGTCATTAAAGCACGGAAAGGGCGTGACTGCGAGGACCATTTCAGGACGAAATCGGAACACGGAAGACCAGGAGCCAGCCCCCGACCAGAAAGCAGAAAGCAAAAACCAGAGACCAGAAGCCAATCGAGCTGGGTGAAGAAGCAAATATTTGGCGAATATTCCCCACTCGACAGCTCATAAAGACCATCGAGATGTCTTCGCTTGCGAGATAAAAGCCAAAAACATCCTTAATCAGCGCCTAGAGGTTTCCTTTGCGCCTTCATTCTGTGGGTGGGCGTGGCGCCAGTGAAATTTATTGATAATTGATTATTGCTTCGTTAGGTCGCATTTAAGGCGGCGTTTTGTGGCTGCGCGCTTATCTCTCTCTCGCTTGTTTGTTGCTGCAAATTGAAAATGCAAATTGCCCAGATGATTGCTCCTCCGATTCCCGTTCCGTTTTTCCTCACCCCGATTTTCCGCTTTCCTCACGACTGCAGTTTCTTGTTGTCTTGTCGTGTCTTTTGATGTTTCGCCGGCTTCCTTTGGCTCCTGCTTTGGGGAAAAACAAATTTTCATAAATTTTTAAAACAAACACACGAGTTGCCGGGAAAAAAGCTAAGAAAAAACTGGCAGCTGAAAGGAAAGCGAAAAGCTGGGCTTCAAATGGAGTTGGGTTCGGTGGCTTTTTTACGCCATTTTGTGGCTACCCTGTAATCCCTGGGATGCTGTGTACTTTGGTCCTTAAAAAGTGGCGATTTCAATACGGAGTTGTTGTAATATGTTTTTTTTAAATAAATTATTAATTTAAATAATTATTAAATATAACAATAAATGCCTTACAATTGCCTATTACTTAAATTTTAAGGCTAAAGCTTTTGTATAAAATGTTTTATATCACACAAATTTATTTTAACGAACTTTATCATTTTAATCCATTATTGACCAACATTCTTCCGCGTTAGCAACCTTCAAATTCATCCCTTGATTATTGAGAGGGTATCCCATTATTCATCAATCTGCGCCACAATAAATACAATTTTTTGCAGCCTTTGTTGCTGCTTTTGTTGGTGTTGTTGTTAGGACGTGCCTATGTGCATTGCTTTTGCTCACCTTTTGAGCTTTTAAATTATTTTCCAAGCACGTAGCTTCTGTCGGCTGTTTGCGTATTTAAACATGGCCATCATGGGCGGGGAAAGGGGGGATTTCGAGGGGGTTTGAAAAGGGCAGGGGTAGGGTGAAAAACGCGTAGCGGCATTCGCTTTGCCGTTGCCTTTAAAAGGATTTGCGCAATTTGCGTTTTTCAGGGGTTCCGGGGGTTTCCTTTTTTCAGTGAGGGGGGATTCGGGGGTTTTCGGGGGTGTGATGGGTTCGGGTTGTTGACAAACAAACAGCGGCGTTGAGTGACGCCGAAGACAGGCGAAGTGAAGCGAAGGACCTAGGATATGCTGAACAGGACAAGCGGCAAGCTTTGTGTTTGACAATGTCCTTGCTGATGTCGCGTTTCGCCCCCACAGCCGCCCCCTCCACGTACGTGACTTGCATTTTATTTTCCCCCAAAGCCCACCTAACCACCCACCCAACCATCCGCCCATCCAACCCCCCGCCCACCGGAGAAACTCGTTAGTAATTTACGAAAGGGAAAAAGGAAATGGAGATCCAGCCACAGATAGAAATGCGGAAAAATGGGAGATTCAGCTGCATGTTTTCAAAGCAATCAAATGCTCGTCTATATTCATATGGGAATAGTTGCGCTCCCTGGCTAACTAAAAATATAGATCCTCCAATTTTTTTGAAGTGCCCGCAAGTCTGGACTCTTTTTCGTGTATTTTAACTGCAAATAATTCCATCATCAGTTCAGCGGGCAGAGCCGAACAGTTTTTTGGAATTAAATAGAAACAGAAACCGGCAAGGGCAACGATTGATAGCCACTTGAAAAGCGGCCTCTGCTCTGTCTCTACTTTCAGGTACACGGTAAAAAGCAAACTGATATGTATCACAAATTAGTAGAATTAAAAATTCACATTTAAAAAATGTTTTAAAATTTCTTATGAAAAATTTATAGTTTAAAATTAATTGCTTATGATTTAACTCTACAATTATAAGAACGTGAATAGAATTTTTAAACCAAGAGATTTATCCAGCATTACTTAAAAAAAAATCTGAAATTTTCTAGAATAAAATATCTACAGCTTCGTAAAATAATAAATAATTTCCTGTTTTTTCAATAATATAATAATTATTATTAATGTATTTTTCTGTGTATCTTCTGACATTGCCCAGTGCACTGAAAGCCAAATTCATTTGGGTGGGCTTTTGGCACAGTGGGACACAATGAGAAGTACACTAGCACACAAACTACTCGAGCAATTGGAGATGGGAGCCCAGCATGTGGAGTAGAAAACATTTGTGGGTTTCGGGTGGTTTTTGGGGGCTTATTCAATCCTTAATGGCCTCAGTCGCAGCGTCGAAAGAGTTATTGAAAATGTTTTATTGTGTGCATTTGATTGCTGTAAGTGTTGAGGTCCCTCCATGTGCACGGCCTGGTGTCTAACTTATAAATATTTCAATAACATTTGGAGTGCGCCTGCCTTGCCGACTGCCTGCTGGCCCAATCGAAAACGAAAAGCGCCCCCCATCCTGCCCCGAAATGTAAATGCACTTTCCATTGTGTGCGGGTGTCTAGTGCTTTTGGCACTCCAGATTCGGATCGCAGCAAACGTGGCACTTGCCATATTTGGATTACCAATCCAAAAATCAAAAAATACCCATTGAAATAGGATGGCAGCAGAGGTTTATGGGATTAGATTATAGAAAGTCGTTTCTAAAAGTGACATTGGTTTATTATCAAATGGTCTTTATATTTTCTACATATTATAGAAATAATTAGGGTATTTTCCATAAATATTTTATTACACAAAACGACCTTTTTAAATGGGATTTTAGATAAAACACTTTTTTAAGAACTAGATGTAAAGTGAGTTCATGATTATGGGTTTAACAGAGGGAACTTTTAAAATAACATATTTTACTCTAAAAATATTAAATTAACTAAATTAAAACAAATTAAAATCCTTTGGAAAAAACATTTATTTTTGAAAGTTTTAAGTTCGTGTAAATGATATGGAAAACTTCTTAAACTGCTCCACCGCATAAACGCTCCTTCTGACTATATTTGTACGGGCATTCGGTTTGTGTTAGCCAGCATTTGTTGGTTCACTAGATGAATTCTATGGCACGTTCGATATGGTTTCGATATGCACACACATAGACGGCAAACACTTTCAATTGCCGGAGTGTGTGTGCTCGAGCTTTAAAAACTTTCCACAGCCGGCCCCAAAAGAGTTTCGACCCATCGACTGATGCAATCGTGGCTCATTTTCCTACCGGCACGAAAAAAGACGTCGAAGCCTTTCGGCCTGGCCTAGAAAAGTTTAACTCAATTACGGGCCCGGTCGCCACACGTGACTAACTGGGATTCTGTATCAGATGAGGTAAGGTTAGCTGAGGTTATTCGAGATTGGTCGGAATGGAGTGGAGCGAGCCCGAAAGCTGGCCAAGCATTAAGCAGGTCGACCAGGCCACCTACAAATCCCTTTTTCAAAACTCATTAGCACAAATTTGTGCCTTTCAATACGAGTAAGGAGGCAAGTCTGCGACGAGAAGGGAGGTTACCGGGGTCTCTAGATTTCTGTGGGAGTCTGCTAGGCTAATTTGGGCTAGCTGACAAAATTTATGCTGATTGTGGGGCAATTTACGAAAATTCCTCGAGACTACAGTTGGAAAATTGGCCGCTTGCCTGCGAGCCATGAATTGGGAAACCTTTGGCCCAAAATACAAAATGTTCTCTTTCTGTTTTCCATAACAAGTGCAGGGCACTCAGCCCTGAAACAATGGAAATAAAAGAAAATAAACCTTTTGCGTTTTCTTTTCCAATTTTAGTTACCCTTTTGACTGGTTGGCTAGGTTAGGTGGGGTCAGGACTTTTAAAGATATTTATATATTTTAAAAAATTCCTGAAAAAAGTAAGTGTTTGTAAAAATTGTGTTTTTGATAGAAACAAGGTTATTAATCATTTATTTATTTGGTAGTAATTTAATTTTGGGAAATAATATTGAAATTCTTGTTGTGTTATCCTTAAATTAAGATCTAATTTATATTGAGTTCATAAACAAATAAATTGTAAGAATATCTGATTTATTGGACTTAAAAACCAGTACCGAAAATTCCATTCAATCTAAACCTCATTAGCTTTCCTAAATTTTTTAAATACTTTATTTTCTTTTTCAGCTCCAGCTTGACTTTTGTCTAATTTATTGAGTGCAGCCGCCAAATAAGGTAAGCAAAAAAGAGTTGAACCTTTTTTTAGTGCCCGACTCTGTATATGCAAAGTAGAGTTAAATGATTCAGAGGTTGTGATTCAGAGGAGAGTTGGGTGAAGAGGTCTTAGTCGACTCCTTGTGCATACATAAATTGTATAAGAGCCCGAGTTCTTTCGGTCGTCGCTTGGTTTCCGTTTCCGCTTTTGGCTTTCGCTTTTTCATTTCCGCCTAATAAACTACATAATTAAACTGGCAGGCAATGGGATTAAAGGATTCAGCGGCAGAAAGCCCCCAAGGAGTCCAACTCACACACATTCACTTGAGCATCCGAGTTGGTTTCTGGCCTCAACCAAAGTTTCGTGGACGAATTAAGCTAAATTAATTTTTGTTCTTTGCCGCTGTTGTTGCCAATGCTACTTAAGTCCTTTGACTTTTGCCTCGTTTGATGATGAAGCTCTGCCCGTTAGTCCTTTCCTCTAATATATGTGTTTGTCTCGTAGCATCGCCTTAAATTAATGATGTGTTTTATGCTGTTGTTGGCCAGGCAGAAAAAAGTAAGGAGAAAGTAGGGAAAAAATCACAGCAAAAGCGCAGCATTAGCAGTAAATAAAGTAGGATAATGCGGCAAGTCGACCGCATGCCAAAAGCTAACTACTGGAGTCAAAATTAGGGGCAGCCAAAAAAAAAGGAGGTACGTAGAGGGTATAGATAATTTAGATAGGCAGAGGGGAATAGAAAATGAGATAATGTTGGAAGCATATATATTAAGTAAGAAGCAAAAGCTATGGTTACAATGTTATTGATATTACCGAAAATCGTAAAGAAGTTTTAAAAATATTTGTGTCCTTTAATTTAAAATATTTTAAATAAAATTTGTATTTTATTATATCCAAAACTACTAGTTTTTTTAATTTTAAACAAACACAAAATTATTACTAAGGGAAAATGAATGCAAAAATATAATTGTAAAAATATTTGCAGATTATAGCCTGATCTCAATAAATCTCGTAATTAAGCTTAGTTTAGAAGGCGCAATGAAATCCCTTTCAGATTGAATTAACCCAGTTGAAAAGATTTATTGCCCAAAAAGAGTGCGCAAACAGGACAGATGCTGCAGTGCAGGAAGCCGAAGGATACGGAACTCTTAGCCATGACAGGCTAAAGGATTATGTGCCCTTAGACACCCCACTCCTGTTCGTCTCCAGCTATCTGTCTGATGTAAGCCAGCCATTTTTCATAGCTAGGAGGGACACAGGAAGCAGGGGCGTTACACCTGGACTTCCAGGGTAAACCACAAGACCGTAGAAACTCTTTAGCGACCGAATGACTTAATACAATCTGAATGCTGGCATCGATAAAGACAAACAGAATCGGGTGTGTAAACAATATTTCGGGGTACAAATCGCTCTCGCAAGCCGGAATCAGAAATCTGTTTAGCTCAGAATGAGGATTGCTCCGAGGTCTTACACAAATATTTTGACAAAACGCCTGCTGTTTTCCACATAAATATTTATATTTGCCCTGCCTGCACCACACACACACTCACTCACTCTCCTGCGAACAGAACCCGAAGGATGCAGAGTAACTTATCGTGGCATCTCTACCTGCCGCAGACTTCGAACATGGACCAGCATCATTGTATCTGTATCTCAGTATCTGTATCTCTTGGCATCACACGGGCGCATTAATCTGTCGTGCGTATACAAATTCTGGGCCCCTCGCCTGGTCCTCGGAAATCGAAGCCACAATCCACAAAAATGCAGTTAAATAAATTACAAACGCTCTGTCACCCAGCGGTCGAGGAGTTTTTTGGAGTCGCATGTCGCGGGTTTATCGTTCGCCGGGCATCGTTTTGCTTTTGGCTTTTCTTATTCGAATTTTTCTCTTTAATGAATTTCTCGGTTCTTGGTCTCTCCTTTTTCCCACTTCTCCTTTTATCCTGGCCCCGATCTGCGTGCTAATGAAATAAATGCCCGGACAGCAGAGTCGTTCTCGAATAAGTTCTCAAGTTACCCGCTGCATTGGAACACGAACATGAGCAATCTGTGACATTGCCCACATATGGTGAACGTTCGCGGCTGATAAAAAAAAAAAGAAATACAAACTAAGGGGATACGAAAATACGATACTGAACAAAATGCATATAGGAATTATGAGACAGTCATGGCACATAAATTCCTCAATGTGTGTGGGATCCAACACACAACTACTGGGGAGTGTTTCTTTCGAGCTTGAAAAGGAGTGATCTCAAGAAAATCTGATTGGGGTTTTCGGCTTGTTGAACAAGTTTATTAGATGATTTATTTTTGGGAGATATTTGTTTGTCTCGATTGTAATTTCATTATTTGTTTGAAATTTAAATCGCGCCGCCAATTAATAAGTTATTTGATTAATGGCTTAAGGATTGTTTTGTGCATAGTTTTTTAATTTAATTTAATTACGCCTTAAATGACTTACAATTTTTTGTGAGTGTTCCTTTTAAGATTGAGAAAAGATTCATGGAATGTTAATATTAGGGTTAGGTTTACTTTATATATTTGAATATATTGAATATATGGAATATGGAAATATATACTACTTAAATAAATATTATTAAATTTATTTTAGACATTTTCGGTCCATTTTATTTTTAGAAAATATTTGATAAGAAAAATAACAACATTTTCTGCCTCCTCTGCAATATAAAATTTCGAATTTAAGTAAATTTCCTGTGGCTCTATACTATTTCCATGAAACCACCCATCCTCCAAAAAAGTAATCACACTTCGTACACAAACCAATTGACATTGGCAATAAATATTCCTCAACTGTGCGACTTACTCCTTGCAGTTGTGCCTGCTTAATTATTAATTTCGCATTTACCGCAAAACGTTTATTGGACTTCGTGTCCCGTTCCTGGTATTGGTATCCACTTAGACCCCAACCACCCATCCAAATCCACCAATCCAAATCCAGAGAAGCCGCAAGCCGAAAGCAATCTTCCTCAGTCGTCGAACTTATTTCCTCAATTGCATAAATCGAACAGAAATTTGTGTTTTGGCGCGTGTCACGAATGAGCAAAACAAGTTAAAAGACCCGAAAAAAAACGAAAACCAAAGCGGCAAACTCCTGCTCTCTAATTTTTCCTGGGCTTTCGAGACAATGTGACAAGGTCTATCCCACTGCCGCCCCCAAATATCAGTCTATAGTCTGTTTGTCACCCAAGTCATTTACATGCTCCGCCCGACTACGTGACTTACATATATAGTTAGTCACTCCGGCCCCTCGGAGATATTTCTGTGGGGATTTCTGTGGTTGCGCTGCCATCGACTTGACTTGACATGGCTTGGGCCACATTTGATCAGAATGCGAGCGTCCGTCGGGAGACAGAAACCCAGACTGGGACTCAAGTGAGTCACGAACGCCCATCGATAAAATATTTAAAATTCATTTCTAACATTTTAGCCCGCTCTACTCATCACCAACATCGATTACTCATGCCACCGAAGTTTGAACTGTAAAATGCAGCAATTAAATGCACTCTAAAAAAATAATGAGCTAATTTGAAAATATCTCTTCGTATTTAAATTGGATATATAGAGTTGTCACTATTGATAAATATTAAAATTGGTTTACATTTGGAAATAAAATAATAGAATTTAATTAACAGATGTTTAATAAACTAATAATCTATTCCAAAATCGATATATTAAAAGGGGAAACAGCATTTTGTCATCGATTTTAGAGCTTTATTTAAGGTGTCACATTTGGCCCCTAAAAAAGTATTTTATTTTTCGAATTCCAATTAAAATGTATGTAAATAATAATTTACACAGAAATGTAAAATTTAGTTTTATTTTTCCCAGTGCAGATAACTGTTGTTTCAACTGCTAGTTTTTGTTGGCTCTTCCATATCTTGATAACTCTCAAGTTGTGCTTTGATTTATGCCCGTGTCGGCTGCACTCACCTGGTCAAGATTGTATCGGGGGTAAATAGCGCCGGAATCGTTTGGCATCGAAAGCCACCTGGGGTGGTCGGTTGCCTCAATAAAAGTTGCACTCGCACTCGCAATTGCCATTGCAATTGCAGTTTATTAGTTTTGCTATTGAATTACATATCAATGCATTTCTCATTCGCAGTGCGAGTGTGTACAGATAGAAAGATAGATAGCCGTGTATCTATAGCTTCATAAAGCCCTTTGCCTTCCGATACAGGCCATGTGTGTTGGTTGTTTGCGGGTGTTGATTGTTTGTCATAAATATCTGAGCTGGATTTTATTGCTGCCACCTAAGGGGTTTCTTTGGATTGCAAATTGTATATAAATAGAATTGGCCCAATTTGACTCGGAGACACTTTTCACAAATTTATAAACTTTATATGGTCTTAAGTATTAATATTCTCACAAAAATGTGTGCAGATTGTTGGTCGTTCATAAATAAATATTAGTTATCTGTTTGATCTTTAAATTGTTTAAAATAATTGGCAAACCCTCGTTCTAAATGTATGTTGAAAAGGTTTTTATGGTTTTAATAAACAACTCCCTATGACAAAATATGTATAATATACATTGTATACATACAACATAACGATAGATTACTAAAATCTTCAATCGTAGTCTGTTTTTTGGAATTATCTACGGCTGATAATATCCTTAGCCCAAGTTTATCCCTGGCAAATATTTAACCCGTACCACAGCCATAAACATTTCTCCGTCTTATCGCCACCAACAATTGCCTCTATCATATTTTATATATTTTTTCTATTTATTATTACATGTTATATGAGGTCTTGCGTACCCCCTCTCCCCCTTTTCGGTTGATAAACTGGGCTGCCACTCACCTAAAACCGAACCCCCACCCTCGACCCACCGTCACTTCAGTTGAGTTCGATTCCTTTGTTGATTTTTCTAGATTTGAAGCACTGATTGTGCGCATTTTACAACCGTACCCGTAACCATATTCCCTCATACTCGTATGTACATATGTATATGCACTACCGCCCTGCCCGATTTCATTTTCCGGGCAAGGTGTGAATTGCGGAGGAACTGAAAATGCAGTCTGGAATTGGAACTCGGTCTGTCTCTTTGCTTTTTTGATCGACAGCTTGCCTAAAACTGTCAACGCGTTTCTTTATTTCTGTTTCTGTTTCGATTTCGATTTCGGTTCCAGTTCCCATTCTCATTCCCATTCCCCACATCCTGTGTTTTATGGCGCATTTCTTTCGATTTCCAGCGATTTGTTTGAGTTGAGTTTGCTGCCGCTTTATGTTTGCACGGTTGCACAGTGGATTGTCGTCGTAATTGTCGTTGTCACCATGGGTCCCTATCGAGGGGTTTATATCACAGTCGACTGAACGGATCGAGGTTACCCTCTTCGAACTTACGCTTAGATTAAGATTAAGGGCGGCAATTGTCGGCATTTACTTTCCTTTTTTACGCTGTCAAAATATGAATTTGGATATCATAAATCAGTGGCGTGGTTAACAATGGCCTGGATGATGGTCCTATGGTTTGAGGAGCTCTTATAACAAGTATAAATTGTAGAGTGCTGTCAAATTGGACATTTTATGGAAAAATGGGACATGATTTCTTCATAAAGTAACCGAATGAGGTGCAGAAACTGTTTTAATATAAAATTGTATTAAATTCTTCCTATTCGTGACTGCCGAAATCGATTAACCCAAATACACGCTTTTTTGATACAATCTTAAAGATTTTCTTTCAAACAAATCAACCACTTTTTCCCTTTTTTTTTCCCCACTGAACCTTCATTTAATCAATTTCCCATAAATCACATGCCAAATCAGCTCGATGTCTAGCTACTTGAAAGGTTCTTTGGAACTTTTCATCTAAACTCCTGCACTCCCTCAATTTCCCTACCGCATACTGCATATCATGACTGCAGAAAATTGCTTAACTATATGGAAAATTGACAAGTTTTGATGGCTGACAGTGCGGTTGAGCCGCGCTGTTTTTCCCATATTTTTCTGCACAGTTGGGTTATGCATGATTTACAGTGAAAAATGCATAAATGGAAGAGGAAAACTTGATCAAAAACTGCTGGCCACCAAAACGTTAGTTTAACCATTTTCCCTTCGGCAACTCGTTTACTTTTCATTCTTGACATGGCGTGCAGTAGCTGCAATTGCCGTTTGGAATTATTTCAACGTTTCTGGCCAATTTTCGGAATAGAAAAAGTTTTTTCAATGCTTTTGTTTTGCAATGATGATTGACAGAGAAAAGTGAGGAGGGGTCGGGGTCGAGAGTTGATTGAACCTCGGCGACAGTTTCTGCTTTGAGGCGAGGTTCCTTGAATTGATTCGGAAAAATGGGTAAACAATTTGTCAACGGTGGATGGCATTAAACGATCCATAATATTGTCTAAACAGAAAGTCATTTTCAAAGCGCTGAACCTCGGGAGTCGTGACTCCTTTCTTCGTCCTGCTTACTGCACTTGAAAACATATTTTTTGGATTTTAGGACCAAATAGCTCCATCTATGAAATTATTCGAACAAATTGTTAAAAAGTTCCTACTATTTTTTATGCGAGAAAACTCTTTAGAAATTCCTAAGAAAGTATAAAAATAAAATAATATTTTTTTAAAAATTCTGTTGTCCAAAAATCGGTGAAATATATTTTATCTCAGTGCCGATTTTCCTGACCTCACTATTGGGACCAACCGCAGTCGCAGACGAGACATGTCAACTGCTAATGTCACTTAAATGCCAGTGCCGCGTCCATCACAGCCATCGTCCCTCTCGTCCTGTGCTGGCTGCATGTGTGTCCTTTGGCTTCTTTTGTGTCCTTTTGAGAAAATGCCAGGACTACATCCGCTTAGGCGTGCTGGAAATTGGATTTTCACAGCTGCCAGACAGAAACGCATTGAATGGTCGGGAGCGAAGGCCATTGAGGGACCCTGAGATTTAACACGCTTTAGATTTCTTCCCGCTTTGTCTCCATGGGAATGCCGCAGTGCTCGCTGCCCAGTTGATTCGTCATAGCGTCTCAGCCTGCTCAATTCCCCATCCATTATTCCTTTCATGGGCAATTTCAAGCCTCATTATTAGCACTGGGTGCCCAAACAATAAACCAAAACAAATTTCAACTAATTACGTTGGCAAATATTCATTTGAATTGAGTTTTCAGGAATTGGAATTCCAAGGTTTATCTCACTAGGTTTTAAAGAGCGTAAAGTTTTGTCGCTGGGGAATAATTAACGAAACTATAGAGAGGAAATTATAAATATCCTTAGGGTTAGAACATTTTGTTGTATTTTATACGCAACTACCATTCTATTATTTATCGAATGAGATCTTAAATAGTTGTTAATGAGTTAGTTACAGTTGTCAATTTTCTAGGAAAGATTCTGGGATATATGTAACTTCTGTTTCCATTATGTGTTTTTGCACATTTCCAACACTTTCCATTTGTTGCGCCACATTAAACCATGGACTCAGCCAGGCACCTATCCATCCATATGCTCATCCATCAGTCCACCGGGATAACCATGCCGAAATCCATTCAGCTCGACCAACTTCCGTCGGCCATTTTGTCGGAGTCGGAGATCCAAAGTAATTTCCTTTGCCACTAAACTGTGCGGTTGATGACAGATAAGCAGAGTCCTGAATCCTGGTGGGCAGGCCAGAGGTCCACTTCCCTTTAACCGCAGAGCCCCATGAATAATTCGCAACTTCTCCGGAACTCGCTCCCTCTCTTTCTCGCCCCTCCAGCCGTCTCTTTCTCTTTGCATATGGCCGTCTCTCTCTGCGACTCCGAAATGGCAAATGCATTGAATGATTTATTTGGTGTGATTGCTTCACACACACATACCTTATATATATAGGCGATATACTCCCACCGATTCCTCTTTGATTTCCCTTTGGCAGCAATCAAACAGTCGTTGCCGTTTGTGGTCAACAGAGGGCGCCAGAAATACACTGGGAAATGGGGGAAGGGGGTCTCTGTGGGCTTTTGTGAATTTTAATTGCCACGTTTGCTAAAGTGTTTTGATTGCTTTGTCATTGCACTAATCAGCACTTGTTCTCACTGCCTCACTTGGGGGCATTTATTAATTATAAATTCCCTTCGATGGCTCAAAGCGTAGAGAGCAAAAAGCGACAGGGGGCGCCACTCAATCGTTCGTTCCATTGATTTCTTTCGAAGCTTCAAGAGTGAATCAAGCCCCCTCTCTGTCGCCCGCCATATCCCCCTCTCTTTCACTAGCCGCTGTAAAAAGCATTTTCAATTGAGATTTATTGTGGCGTGTATTGGTTTAGGGGGCGTGGCAGTTTCACTCGCTTTGCATTTTTCAGCTCACTACTTTACAGAGCAGTTCCGATTTTGTACCCTTACCGGGGGTATTATACTCTTTGAGTATTAAGATTAAAACATTAATAACGGTTATACTTTTAAGTTAATAGAACTCGAATTACTTTACAATGAAGCAGCCAATGGAAAATCTTTTTATAAATAATACAACAATAATTCAAGACGGTTTTATGTAAGTCACTTTTAGGATTCAGATTCAATGGGATATTCAATCCTAACTCATATTTATTTCACTAGTAAGAGTATTTTAGTATCCGGAGTGCCGAAATATCCTTGTTTTCCATTTTTTCACTCCGTTCCGAACAGAAGCTCTGCTCTCGGTGCCTTTAGTTAAGTTTTAGATTGAAATTTATTGGAGGGGGGGAGGTCCCCCTTTTTTCCGCCTCTGCTGGCAAAGTCAATTCCTTTGATTTGTGGCGCTTTTGCGTGCAATTTTTTAAATTGAAAATCACTGCCTGAGCGCAATCCTTTTTACATCCTTGGCTTCAAATGAATACGTTTCTCGATTTTCTTTTTTCTTCGTTTTTTTTGGATTTTTTGTGTGAAATATGCAGCACTCGTATTTACTTTTATCGAGATTTATGCGCCACAATTGATATTGAGGTTAATAAATTGAAGGCTGTGCTGTGCCAGAAACCAAAAAGCTGAATCGGAATCAGAACTCACAACTGTAACCCAATCACTTTTCAAATTGAGCTCAAGTGCAGCCAAGGCGAAATGTATTTCGGTTTTTTATTTTTCTAAAGTTCATTTTAGAGTAACCGAAAAGGTCACTTGACTAGTTAACCCTTTGGCACGGATTTCGGGTTTCCGTTCTACTTGACCTTGACCAGTTATTGTCTGACTTTAACTGCGTTTCCTAAACTCTTTCAAAATTCCCCGGAACCATTGTGTTTATTTTCGGGTTTCCTTTCGGTGCCTAACTGACATTTTATGGTAGTCACTGTGTGTGTGTTTTGGGTCAAATGTGCATATTTCGTTTGCCCATTTGACAGTTAAGGGGCATTGAGGTGTTAAGTAAGTTTCAATTGGCAGCTGGCCGAAAATGGAGTGTAGCGTGATACCCGAATGGAAAGGAAATGTGGAAATTATACTTAACCGGTTAACTATTCAGTGTTACATAGTTAATAGTTTAAAATTCGTTGACTTTCTTTTGATTAATAAGAAAAAGCAGGCTGTTATTCAATGTTTAATTATACTTATATTAAAATATTATATTCAATAAAATTAATTTTTGTAATATTATATTTTATTAACTTTGTCAAGTGTTTTCCCAGCCCACATAATATGTTCCTAGCGAGAAACTCTCAAAGAACCGTAAAGGAAACTTTGCCGCACGGAAAACTTTAACAAACACCACGCACTTTCAGAACTCTCCTCCCTGGGCACCTCATAAATATGATTTTAATCGATTTCGCCACACTCACATTTGTGCCCGACAACATTCAAAAATCCATTCGAAAACAATGAAAAAGCAATCAAATCGTGTTCCCTTTTTTCCAAAGTATTCTAGCTAAAGTTAACCACATACACGAGCGCACAGGCAAATTGGAAACTTTGTAGTAAAAGTTTGCCATAAAAAGAAAATACTAGAGAGTCGGGGAACAAATGACAAAAATTTTGCGCATATTTTTGCAGCCAAGAGAAAATTGCGAGTGCCAACTACGGAGAGGCAAACAAGTTGAGTTAATGTTGGAAAAGCCAGGGCACAAGCCAAAGTCAAAGTTTGTTGTTTTGCCGGGGTTTCTGTGTAGATTTTGACAGTCATATAACTCGATATGTGTCGATAAACTGTCCCTATACATAACTGCTCCCCATATTCTGCTCCTCTGGCTTCAAATGCACATCTCTCCAACTTCGGTTGGTTTGGTCTTTGGTCTCCTTCTTGTTGCTATCTGATTCCAGCAACTGCAGTTGGCCCCACGACCTAACCCCGCACACTAGATCCTCCCCCGCCCCGATTTGTCACTAGTTTCGGTTTTGGCCAAAGTTTTTGGCTTTCAACTTTTGTTTAGTGGAGCAACGACCAAAGCAATGAACCAACCCAAAAAGCAGTTGTCGCTCGATTTGTCTTCCCTTGCTCTCTTCTGCACTCAACGAAAATGAAAATTTTAGATTTGAAATATTTAGATATATTATTTTTGGCTCCTAGCACTTAAAAATAAAAGTTTTTCAATAAAAAAAATAGCTGTCTTGAAAGTATTTTCTTTTTAATGTTAAGAAAAGTAAGATTAGAGGATGTACTTTATTTAAAATTTAAATATAAATAGCAGATATTTCGAAATAGTTATATTCCATCAGATTTTAGAACTTCTTATTTATATTTTTATTTTATTTTTTTCTTTCTGTGTAGCAACTCCTTTTCCCAGTCTCCAGTCTCCAGCTTCTGTCTTTCCTCGATGCTTTGGCATGTTGCACATTGTTTGCCGCACTGCAATTGTTCCGCTCAGTTGATCCGGGGACCCCTTTAATCTTTCGCCCCTCCCAACTGTCCTGAATTTTTATTTTAGCAAAGTTTTTTCATTTGCTTCAAAGTAAAGAGAAATTCCTACATGTCGGTTAAGGTTTTCCCCACTTTGGCTTAATGAATTGGAAGCGATTTCCCGAGTTGGCAACATCTGGGCCAAGTAATTTGTAGAGCAAAAGCTAAGTGAGTATTTTCATATGCGCAGCATTTTGGTAATTTACAAGCTCAATTATGCGGTAGCCGAAGTCATATATACTTAGTTTTCTGTTTGTGGAACCCAGGTTCCTATGTATAGAGTCACCCTCTGCAGCCCTCCTGTCAATTTAGCCGGGTCATAAATTTCAATATTGTACTCGTTTTTTTCGGGTGGTTCGAAGTCGGGGAACTTCAGGGCGATATCTATGCGGGTTATCTTCGGTGTGACGTGTGGTTATCGGAGCAATGGAATACTATCCCAACTATGCCATAATTTGCTTTAGAATGGTGTGAATTATTTGTTCGTTTCCCTCTGCTTCTCCCATTCTCCCTTTCACATTCTCGTGTGGATTTTTTATGGCCTGAATTGTTATATCTTAATTTTCTTTAATGGTTTATTATGATCCGACTGCAGTTGGCTTTATGTTTGCCCTGCGTGCCAAACCCGCTGCCACCTTTCCTCCTCTACACTGATAATTTCGTCTGATTGACAATTGTTTTCTTCGTTTTCACGTCAGTTTTTTCGTTCATTTGCGATAATGATAATAATATGTAATAATATTTATTTCGATGCCCGTCTGTCTGTCATAAATCGTGCTTATTTATGGGAAATAAGATTTGTAGTAGCGCATTAATTGACCGGCCGTCTGAGTTATTCTCTATCTCTGGCGTTGGCACGATCGGAATTCGAAGACCAGAGGATTGAACTCATTTCCGAACGATGACATTGATATTTGCTATAATCTGCAATACTTGCGTTCTATATACTTACTTGCAGATAGAGCTGCTAATGAGGGATTAACGGTGTTAATTATATTGTTTACTTTATTATTGCGTTCTTAAATAATCTTGCGGAATTCTCAGTATTATAAATAACATTTTGATTTAAAAGAACCTTGATCATTAAAATTTTCGAGTTCAAAGACAGAGCTTTTTTTTTGGGTTTTGTATTTTTTAATGTTTATTTTGTTTGTAAATATTTAAATATACTAATTTAAAATCCCATTATTAATTTTCATAACCTTTCGGACCCACCCCAATACATCTTTAATTGTAATTCATCTTACAACTCAGTGAGATTAATGATCTTTCAATTGATCGCCAAGATTTATGAGTTTTAAATTGATCCAACTCATTTGTAACTCGGTGTCTTAACTCTTTAAGTCCTTGGTACCAAATTGATTTGTCGTCTTGTGGACTGCGGAAGGGCAGCCTACAGCGGCCCAACCCTAAACCGAAAATCCAACTGGGATGTCAATGCATTGTGAATGCTTGGAGCGATTCGATTCCAGGGAAGTGAGCTGTTATGGGATGTCTTTAATGCCCATTGACGGAGCGCCGGGTGCAGTCCAGTCTACAAACACAACATGGACTTTAACAACAACATCAGCGACAACGCCACTGGTTGTCTAGTTAAAGCTAAAGTTACGGCGAAATTCCCCCTGAGAAACAAACAAAAGCGCAGACGATCGATCGACAAAGTACAAACAAAAGGCATGCCACGCGGAAAAGAAGTGGGGAGGGGGGCCATAGCCGACGGGAAAATAGGGGGGATCGGGGAGGGGGGATACCTGGTACCACCCAGGAAAATCACGATGACGAACTGATGCCTGGGCAGATACAGATACATGGCCCGCAAAAGGAAACAACGACAGAGGCAACACCTCTTGTTAGTTTTACTGATCATGATCATGACAGGGGTAGAGAGATGTGCCGAATACACTGCCCAAAACGTGGGCTTCCAGAGCTTTGCATAATTCTGAAGATTATGATTTCAAAGGGAATCGGGTTCTTGGGATATAGCATTCCCATTAAGGGCTTTCACTATTTGTAATAAGTATCTATACTTACGATTTGTTGTTGCTTTGGTCAGCTTTAAGGCCTTTTTTCTTTTTTTATTTCAGATATTATATTATAATGTTTTTCTTTAAATTTATAAAATATTAAATATTATACTAAAAATATGTAAAAATGTTTATGAAAGATCTTAAAACCGATTTCGATCAGTGCAGCCTTTTGAGCCCTGCCCATTGGACAAACTGATTGAGGCACGAACAGGCGAAACTCCTTCGTGGGTCAATCATCGGGTTCCAACTTGAAGCTGCAGTTGGAGTTACGGCCTGAGTCGAGTTCATGTTTCACAGTTTGCAAATAACTCTAATCGGGGTTTTCTGCTTCGGTGTGTGGGTGCCTCCAGAGTTCCCCCCTTCTGCCATTTATAGCTCCCCCTTCCGGGGATCCTGCATTTTCCTCTGTTTCGCGGATCCGAACAAGCCATGCATTGTAAGTTCATTAGCGGCCCAAGTGCACGATTCGCTTGTTGTTGGATGCCCGATGTTGGATGGATCGGACTATACTGCTCCCTCTCTCACTTCCCCCAAAATGCATATAAACATGAGCTTTTTCTGCACCTTCTGGCCAGAGTTTTATTTTTAATACACTAGCAGGGAGTATTGTGAACTTTACATGAAAATAAAAAAGTAGTGAGTTGAAACTCGAACCAAAAGAGACAAATACAAATGAGAGATATTAATGTTAATGCTTAACATACAAACCAACTTAATATTTATACTATAGGACAAAAATAGCTTTCAGAATATACAATTTGCATACACACAAAAAAAAAACTTGGTAAAATCAACTGTAATAATTGTCAATCAGGCCCCAACCACAAAAAATAGTCAATTCTACTAAGTAAATAGTTACTTTTACAACAACAAATACACACAATTAGCAAATACACACACCTATATCCATGACAAAATTGAAAATTTTTTGTGGTTGGGGTCTTTTTGACAATTTTTTTTTTTGTGTGTAGGTATATTTTTATCATAATCAGACCACTATATCCTAGGGTATTCCAGTTTCGGTTACTGGAGCTGACAGCGCACAGCTTGTTTATTTTTCGTTGCTTTGGCATACCTGGAAGCTCCTCCTAACTAACTAGGCAAAATCACTCATACTTGCAACCACAGTGCACCACATATGGTCTGAAGAGCGAACAACCGGCTCGCCAGGAGCAAAAGGGGCGGTGCGGAGAAGACGGAGACCGAGGATGGAGATGGAGAGATCTTCTTCCTCTTCCAACGGCACCCTGCAGCTAAAAGAACGGGGTGTATTGAACCGCAGCAAAGGCAACACAAAGCCAAAAGTCAAAACGTGAGCCTGAATTGCAGGCGATCTTGCGCCCCTCCCTCTCTCACCGCTTCTTTCTTCCCTCGGCTCCTCTCTTTCCCGCTTTACCTTAAACCTGCCCGGGACCTGGAAGTTCTTTTTTTTCGTTCTACCTTTTTATCGCTCTTTTAGCAAGCCAACCGATGACGCTAACAAGGCAAGAGCAACAACAACGGGTCGGAAGAATGATCGAAAGGGGTTTTCAGAAGAGTCGGCGAGCGAGGGAGAGGGCGAGAGCGCGCAAGAGAGAGACGGAGCTCGTGGGCTGACGGCGTTATCTGGTAACAACGTGTTACGAATTACTTTTAACAAGACCCTTAGCAGATAAAAACCAGAAAACCGGTCGAGAGAGGTTAAAACGGGAGAGTAAGATAGAGCGGTGCGCCGGAAGAGAGTCTTCAGAAGAGAGCTTGCGCTTGGAACGTGCGCTCATTAGCGAGGTGAGCATATAAACAGGAAGGAATTGCAATTAAAGCCTGGCCCATGGAGTTCCTGAGTTATTTACGGATGGGGGAAGGGGAAATAGAGCATTTGAGACACCCTGTATTTACACCACCACCGAAGAAAGTCACAGAACTTGCTGAATTTTCAGCAGGGTGCGCTGGAAAAATCGGAGAGAGTACGGCGGAGGAAGAGAGAGTGAATGAAAAACCTGAAAATATGCCAGACAACAACAGATGCGTCTGAAAAAATGGGTGGAAAAGGGGCTGATGGGCGGGGGGCTGGTGGATTGGCATGCGAAACGCAGCACATGTGCAGCGAAAGGAGGAAGAGTAGTCAGGAAGGAGCGGAAGGGACGAGGGGCGAGGGAGAAAGACGAGCGAGAGCGAGAACGAGAGGAAACGTAGCTGTCAATCTAGTCAGAGATTTGTCACCCGGAGAGAGTGGACAATATTTACGGGGGTTGGGAAATCGCAAGTGGGCTAAAAATAGGAAAACAATAGGTGAAGCTAACGAAGGACATAAAAAGCGTAATAAATAAATATTAGTTTAGAAAGTATAAAAATAGGAAATAAAAAATTAGTGAGAATGTATAAAAAAGAGAATTAAAAAACATGAAAATAAATAAAGCTCCCTGCTGATAATCGTACTAAATCCTGAACCGGAAATCGCCGTCATAAAAAGGCGATTTACACCGACACCATAAGCATAAAACTCACCTTAGAAATGCCTAGGAAAAACAAATGCATCCATTAAAACTTGAGTTCCTTCCCGTATTTATTTAGCTTATGCAAAAAGTAACGAAATGCAGGGCAAGGCAAACAAAAAGAAAGCCAACCGTAAACAAAACATTTATTTAGCTGCATTTATCGCATGCTATACGCAAGAGCTCTCTGCCTCTGCCTCTTCCAATCCCAATCTCTCTTCCAGTCGAAATCACCCTCTCTCTCCCCGTAACGCTACGTATCGCTCCCCCACAATTCTCGGCGACCAGCGGGCTCTCAGGTCTTAGCCTCAGTTCTCTTTTGACGATCGGAACGCTCGGTTCTGCAGACGGATGTATCGCTCGAAAACCAATCCACAATAGGTCTCGCGAACCCCAATTGCACCTTTCAAACGGCAATTAATCAATGAAGAAAATATAAAAATAACTAGAAATACCTTTCTTTTGTGCCCAATTCGAAAGCAATGACAATAACCGAAGTCGGTCGTGATTAAAAAGAAGTTTCATTGGGTTGCCACAAAGTGGCGTCCTCGAAAAAGCGACAGAAAATACAGAAAACGAGTTATGAAAATACAAATTGTGGCCGTGCCATGTGAGAATGTGTGTTGAAAATCGTTGTAAAGAAACAAGATTTGCCGCCTGTGGTCGTTGTTATTGTTGCTATTCCGATCTGTGATCGCTGATCGACAAGCGTCAACTGAAATTGGATTTTCGGCGCTCACCGTGACAAATACTAATAAATATATCTGTAAAAAAAGAAAAACATCCATCCTACACCATAGCACCTGAGAGATAGCGACAACATTTGGCGCTACACGAAATTTTAATTAAAAAATCTGTCCGAAAATAAAGTAGAAATTACCTGCAGCGGCAAAAAGTTTCTATGAGAAGCGGCGCAAGTATTAATACGTACAAGTAAAATATCTGTGTATCCGTCAGATACTCGCTAGCCGTGTGTTCCTGCATCTCCAGGTGTCCGTGCGCCAGTGTGAGTGTTTGATGTAAGCAGACGTGAAATTGGATTAACTTTGACAGACGCACTGCGGTTTTTAATTACCACCAAAGAGTTTTTTGGGATTAACAGCGAAAAGTTGGACCAGCTCCCCAGGTAAATATCATCTACAAAAGCGGGGAAGCCGGTGTGATTTCCATTACACTGCGAGTCAAAGATCAGTTGCGGGAGATCCGTTTAATGGGATATGCCAGTCTGTCAAAATCCGGTGGGGAACTGATCTCGAAAATGGGGAAAACTCCGGGGGAAATGCACAACTCGAGGAATGATCGGAAAAATGATTTTCTTCTATATGGAAATTGGCCTTATTTGATCTAGTACTTTCAAAAATTGGTATATTTTTTATAATTAGACTGTTTTCCAAAATCTAGCTATATTTCGATCAAACAAGAAAAAAGTTCTACCAAAAAAAACCGAGTGTGTCTACTCATAAATCTTTGTGGGAACTTTTGAGTTGATCCCTTTCAAAATAACACAAATCCCGAGGGTCAAAAGCTCACTGAATATTTAACCCCAACAACAGTTACACATGGTTATTTTTACCGTTCTATTCGATCAGCCAGCCACCTTATCTCTGTTCGATTTCTGTTCGACTGGCTTTTTGTTTACTCAACAACAAAAATTGCGCCTGTTACGTTCTTTTTTCGACAATTTTCGTTTATTTCATTCGAATCAATATTGCCGTCAAATGAATGGGGAGAACCACGAATCGAATCTTATCTCCCGCGGGGAAAAGGGGGTTTGGGGTCTGGGGTTCTGGGTTCTGGAATGCGTGTGTGTGTCTACATTATTTCATTATTTGTTGTCAAAGTTTTGGCTGCCGAGGCAGCGACTACCAGAAATACTACCATGCAATCGATAGAGCGGGAAAATCAGTAAATGGAGGGAGTGGAGTGGAATACCCACGGCTAGAGGGAGAGCGCTGATTGCAGGTGCTGGCTGGCTATACCTGGAAAAAGTTGGAGTTTGTCTCTTCGGTCTTCGGCTTAATCTGTGATCAAGATAAGCCATTGCATGTCGATCGCTTCGTGTTCGAGATCCCAGATCCCCTAGATAGTTTTCCTCTTTCTTTCTCTCGGGTTTTTTGTGTCTCTGTGTGGAAAATTATGTTCCTCTGCGGTCATAAATTATGCGTAACGCGACACCTTCGTCTGCAGGTTTCCAATGTGTCGTTAAATATTTTATTTCATTTTTATAGGTCTGCCATTGGTTTTCGCATGAAGCGAAAAGGCTGAGGACTCGGATCGTTGGGACAAGAAATGATTTCATTAATTTTTCAGTTAACAGCAGACGCTTCCAAGGTTAGAGCCTCGCTGAAGGCAAAGGTGTTGCCTGAACTGCCCGGCCGAGCTGCAGAGCTGGCTAAAAATATCAATTTACATACCGAGTCACATGGACATCATGTGGTGCTCCCCGTGCCCAATTCCCGATTCTCGGTTTCTCCTCCGGGGCCAGGCCCGCACTTTCGCAATTCGAAAAATTGCGCTTTGTCACACAGCAAACGACTTTCAGCCGCCTGCTGGGGCGACACTCAAATGCCAGGCCGTGCTGTTTGCTCTTCTCTGCTGGTTGCAACTGCCGAGTGTTGCCTGTTGACTGGGCACAGTGGGACCAGAACATCCCATAAAATGTCCTAGAAAAAATACTTTAACCTTAGGAAATATTTAGGGACAATATTGGAATTTTTATGTGACTCTTTTATTTCAAATGTTTTTTTAAGATAATTTTTATTATTATTCAGTTTAAAATTGTAATCGAATATTGTACTGTATGAGTAAAATTATTTTTCAAGAACTTCGATCTTTTTAGTAAAAAAAAGTATACATCCGAGGATTGAGTTTAGAACTCAGTTCCTCGAAATTTAGGCAACCCCTTCTTCCTGCAAAATCCTTGACCACTGTGCCCAGTGACCTCCCGCAGCTTTCTGGCCTGTCTGGATGCCTCGTTCTCTGTGTTTTCTCTCCTCCACTCTATCTCTCAAACAGGTGATCATTTTACAAACGGTCCTGGGCTACCTGTTCCCGCTGGTCCCGCCGATCCGAGAATCCCAAAAGTCGGCCATAAATTATGTTCTGTTTGGTTTTTGTTGCTCGCTGCTTTTTTGTCTCCTTCATTGGGCTTGGCTATAAATTTCTCGTTGACTCTTTCCACTTGTCAAAGTCTTTTCATTTTCTTGGTGCTTGACGGTTTTTTTTATGATTTTTTTGGGGCCTCTCCTTCGGCTTAATTGTGATTGGGAGAGGATTATCTCGTTTTTTTTTTTAGCAATTGGATGCTGCGAAAATTTATTGACAAGCGCATTGACACTCGGCCAGTCCAGTGAGTCAGTCAGTCAGTCAGTCACTCACTCAATTCAGCAGGGAGACGTCAGTTGACTTGTCACTCGCGACGGGTTTGTCAGTTTTGTATCCTGGTAAGCGTTTTTTGCTGATCAGCCACGATGGAGCTGTCAGCTTAGGCGCTAATGTGCATACTAATGTCGGATGCTTGAGGTGGTTTATGGCAAAAGGAGTGAGAACTGACAGCGAAACTATTTGGGAATTATTTCTGGGATTTAAGTGAGTCAAACGAGGCATTCAGTGATATTTAGAAAGGTGTTTTGAAGATAGATAGCTTACATTTATGTTGATTCAACTAAGAAAATATAATAATTGATCCAAATAGAAAGGCCAGCAAATTGATACAGATGATTGTAGGCTGAAATCAACAAAAGTACCACAATGTTGTCATATCATTCTCAATTTATTGAGACCGCAATCATCATCTGCCACATGTGGCTTTCAGTTCCACCTTTTGCCTGTTCCACCTCCGATGGCAATTTGTCCGCGGGCATCGGCATGATGTATTCCCATGATCATTTACCGATCTTGTTATAATTATAAAACCCACAATTGTCTCATTGCGGGTATCCTCTGCCAGAGTCTAATCATGTTGAGGCCCGGGCAACTCCTCCAATGGGCAAACCGATAATTTACGGACAGCCTGAGCAACGACCCTCGTAATTATAAAAGCGTTTTCCTCTCTCTGTTGCCTGTTTCTGGCCCTCTTTTTCTCTCGGTACACATGGCTTGTTTAAATAACACCAACATATTGATTAATTTTCGAGGCAGGGTTGAAGACGGGACTTGACATGGTTCGAAACGGGCCAGAAGCAGGTCTCGAGTCGTCCATCAAACTGGCCAAGTCAACTCGAGCCCCGTGCTGCAATTCATCAAACTGCGGGCCAGAATGTGTTGCCTTCTTCCTTGTTTCTCTACACGGAAAGAAAAAAGTTCTATAGTATTGTAAGAAAAAATGGAATAATATAAAAAACAAACTTATACGTTTATCAATCAGTTTTGTAATTAAAATATACAAAAATAATTATAAAGGAAAATATAAACAAAATTTTTTTCCAAGTGCCCTGCTATGTTGTTTTGCCTTGTTTTGTTTGATTTATTTTGCAGCTCCTTCAATTTTTCCCATTCAGTCATATCATTAGGCTTGAGGCTCTCTCTTTCCCCGGTTTTTTCTCGTTTTTTTTTCGTTGGCCCCTGCCCATTGTGGTTAGCGAAGGAAAACCGAAATCAATTTGACATGATTGCCATGGATCATAATTTTTTTTCTTTCTCTTTTATTCGGTTGGTTTCTTCGGCGCTTTCTTTGGACCCCCAGTTTTTGGTGTGTGTTTGTTTTGAATATTTTGTTTGCCGGCTATTAGGTTTTGATTATTTATGAGCTGAACCCATGGGGCACACACTCGCCACAGAAAACTGCTCATGGCTCGTTGAAATTGGCCCGGCAATTAGCCAACACAAACGCCCCTCTAACCGAAAAACGATTATTTGCTTTTAAATGAAAAATCACCACAAATCACCAAAAATCACCGAGTAACTGGAAAGACAAAAGAAGATCAGCATTCGGTCCCTTAGATCTCGCACTTTTTATCATTATTTTAGCATGCCAACAAACTATTTGTCTTTGGCCAACAATCCAGCTAAAATTGCCTTTTAATGGCAGTTTACTTATTTTTTTATTTGTTTATCTTTGCATATCTTAAAGGTTTGCCAACTTTAAAGGCAGCTAATGCCCGAAAAAATACCTCCAGACTCCAGACCAATTTATCTTTTATAATTTTTCAATAAATTTATTGTTTTTCGTTTTCGTTTTGTTTGCGTTTTTTGTTCGATTGTTTACAAAAAACATTTATTATGCATAGTTTGGTTAGACAGGCGAGCAAGCTATCAATTTTTCACCTTTCGTATCTGGCAGATACATCAAACAAAAAGTTGAAACTTGTTGCTTGAGTTTCGGTTTTGGTGTTCGGTTTTCGGTTTTCAGTTTTCAGTTTTCTGTTGGTGCTGCTTGCTAACTGTGTCGCTAAATGTGCTTTGCGGTGTTGTTGGGGAGATAAATTCCATAAAATCAACAGCAACACACTCTAAAATCGACGACTACCTAAGCAACAATAACAATGAGAAATGACAAAGGCAAACGACGACGACGACGCTATCTGAGGGAGAACTGATGATGATTTATGAGCGTCAGAAATCAAGTAGAAAATTACGGTAATAGAAGAACACAAGGCAGACTACTGCACACCGATACGAACGCACACCGAAATAAATTCAAGCGCACAGATATATCTATACCTTCTTTCCTACCTAGGTTTCCAACTCTACGCGAGAGGTTAGCACAGACAGTCGAAAATATGTACAAACAAAATCGACGCCGCACATTGGGCAATTTTAGCTAGAATTTATTTCGGGTTTGGGCAAACAGCAGAGAGACCCACATGAAAAACGATAAAAACATGTTTTCCAAGACCATTTCATTGGGGGAGTTATTTTTAATATGCTAATTGCCAATGCAAATATTGAGCTAGCGCCTGGTTGAAGCAATTTGCATTTTATACGAACCAAACTTAAAGTGTCGGCTATAAATCCGATGGCACACTCACACGTGTGGGAGAATAAGAAACAGCATCAGAAACAGAAACACATATTTATGGCATTTTTTCTTTCGTCGGGCATCAGTTTCGCTTTGAGTCTAATTCATTTAGCAAGACGACACCTTGTTAGAGCCCTGACTTATGGCGGGATGTGGGGGGATATTTTCCAGCTGCCCCGTGTGTGGGTTTTAGCTGGAAATGTAGCGACTAGGTGTTAATTTTGTTTGTTATTCGAGCCAGTCGCCAGATCCCAGACCCCAATCCCAAGGAACAAATAGTTCACAGCCAGCACGAACAACGAAGAACACACAGTTCTAAGATGAAAATTTCCATTTAAATTTAAAATGAATATTAACAAGGCATGCGGGCGAGAGTGTAGGTGTTGGGAAATTGGAAGGGATAGGGGAGAGCCCCGAACAAGTGGAAAATCTAAATGGAAAATATCTTTTGGGATCATTAAAAAGTGGAGGGAGAAAACAAGATTTTCTAAGTATAGTATAACTATTTAACTGATTAAACAAAAAGTAGAAAAAGTTTGAAACTGTATAAAAAGAGACATATAAATCTTGGAAAATGCAATCCAATCGAAATGACTCACAAGTTAATTAACGCAGACCAACCGCATTCCTTAGATGGATAAAGATTTTCTGGACTTCTAAGAAAGTTGGCCCCCAACACATCCTTTTGATCGCTCGCCTGGTTCCCCCAAGAATCAAACGAAAACAAGCCAAATGAAACTTATTTAATATGCCTTATATAGAAAGCAGTTAATTAAATCGACCCTGTAGGAGGGCGGCTGTTTCTGGGGCTTCCCTTGAAATCAGTTAACAAAAGCCCCAAGATAAACAGAGTCAGTCGAGGAGGATGCAAAGCAAAAAGGGCACAGAAACCACAAAAAAACGAAATGAAAAAAAAGAAAAGGAGCAAAAGCAGACCCAAGTTGAGTTGAGTGTATAAAATGCCCAAGTTTAAACAGAATTCAGATCGAGATCCGAGGAAGGAAGGGCGCGATGGGCAGGCATCATTAATTCTCACCCAAGTGTTGCACGACGACTGCAGCAGCGCTTTCCTCAGCCCGCTGTGCATATTTCCAATTAAAGCGACTTGCAACTCTAATGAACTTGAAGATATCAATCTACGCGCTGTTAACCCTAAAAAACCGCAGACAGACGGCGACGACGAAGAAGAAGTCCGGCACGAAATAAATGTCAAGCTAATTAAAAGGCAGGGAAAAATCTGAGGCTGCAATCGAGCATGCAATATTACTCATAAATATCCCGTCTTGTCTCTCGCAGCAGCAGCAACTTTGTTTGGAGGCAGCAAATTAATTGAAATAGTACCAAAAATAGAAGCAGCAACTGAGGTTTCTGTTGCATGTATCCACCAGATACGCATCTCTGGGTTGCATCTACGCACATGTTTCTCTCTCATAGTCCATCGCCAGCCAACCCATCCCATCCCATCCCGAATGGAAAGGAAGCGCTCGGCCCGCGTTAAAACAAACAAAAACATATTTTTCTTATAAACAGAACTCTGAACAAAATAATTTTATTTTCAGCAGGCAGCAGCATCAGGTTCTCCTGTATCTCTGCATCTTCCATTCACTTCACCTCTCTCGAAAGTGCACTTGAAAAATAATTCTTGTTTTGGAATGTTATAAAGACTAAATAGGGTTATCTACATAGAGGCATTTTTATTTAAATAATGCATTTCTTTTAAGAAACATTCCTTCTATTTATTTAATGCCAAAAAATATTTTTGGTTCCCCTCTATTAGTTAGAAAATTGCTTAAAAATAATTTTATACTAAATTCCTATTTTTATACATTTTCTCCCTGTGCACTTGAGTATCTTTTTGGGCTCTCGCATCGAAACATAATTAATTTCTGTTTGTTTAAGGTCTGTGCCTGCGACTGACTGTTGTTTCCTGCGACGGCGACGGCGATGACGATGGCGATATTTGTTTTCCTCCCAGCGGAGAGATTCGAGCACTGAGAACTCCTTGAGATTCATTGGAATTTCAATTTTCAAAAAACGATACTCCACACAATACATATTCATTGTCGTCGCTCGCCGTCGTGTTGGGCATTTAAATGCTCGCTCATAAATTTGTTTTCTGCTTTTTTGCAATGTCATAAATTAAACATTTTCGAAACTGATACGTTCCGCCCCTCCCTCCCTGACTGCCTCTTTTATTTTTATTGATCATCAAGTTGACATTCGCCAAAGAGAGAGAATATTTTGCCATAAATTATGCGCCTAATTAATTGGCCTACAAATTCCAATTCCTCCGCTCAGAATCTTTCCCAGTTAATTAGTCAGAAACAGAAAAGCGAATCAAACGAGTCTTGGGGGCTCTGAAGAGCTTTGATATTCTCCATGTTGTCTTCTTTCGTTTGCTGGAATCTCTGAGATTTTTATAGAAATGTATTTGTGTGTCGCAGATTTATAACTTTGGATTCACATTCAAATTGAGCTTTTCTTAGAATTGGATTTCTTCAGGCTTTGAAATTGAATAAAGAATAATTTTTTCGATTTCTTGGCCATGAGATTTATAATGACAAGTTTGCTTTATTAAGAATTCAGAAATATAAAACTGCGCATCAAAAAAAGTTTTGGGAAGTGTCATGAGTAGTTGTTTTTGAGCTAAATGAATTATGTTCTTGAATTCTACATAATATGATACAATCGAGTTTTAACCATAAGAATTCAATAAATAATTTGAAAAAGAAATTTTATTACAAATAATTTGTATGCCATCTTAGGTTTTATATTATTTAGACAAAAACGCGACCCAAAAATTCATAAAAATTAAAAGTGTTAACAAAATCAGATAATTTTCTTTAATTCTGAGCCTTGTTAATTGCCCTTGCCAACCAAAAAAGTCAATTTCATAAGAACCACCTCCGACTTCTCCCCACATTTCGCCATGATCTCCATTCCTATCTCAATTGGGCAAGCCAGATATACGAAGAACGCAAAAGCCGGAGGCAGACGTTCATAATTAAAAAATTGTCATTTTGTTGTCGTTTGCTTAACTTTATCTGCAATTGGTTACAGCAGAGATTACACTTGGCAAATTGTGAGGTGGAGGTGGTGCGGGTGTAAATCAAAGGCGGCAAATAGGCAAAGGCCCACAAATAGCCGGCATTGTTGCTCCTCCGACTTATCAGAGTTTTCTCGGCTCTGTTTGGTTAGGCAAATCTCTTGCGGCACTCCCACACGGGCAGTTTCAGCTTCAGATACAGATACAAAGATACAGATATAGATATACGGATACGGATACAGGGGCAACCTCTTCTACGACTCTTTATTTGTCGCTGGCTGATTAAACTTGCATTATATATACACATAAATATATGTACAAAGAGTGCCGTTAAAGCAAATAACAACAAGGCGCGTTCTTTAATAAGAAATAAAGAGAAAAAAAAAACCAAGGGGAGTGAGTGAAAAAAGTTAATTAAATTGTAAGCGAGTGGCTGCTTCTTTCATTGGCACACACGCAACTTCTTCATCATCCGGCGAATGTCTGGCCCCTTAATCCCGTGGCGTGATTAAAGTAGTCCACTTTCGGCTAGGCCCAGGGATAAAACTCCCCGGCCATTTTCCGTTTCTCCAGCCCTTTTTGCCCCTTTCTCCGCCGGCTTTTCCTGTTTGCCTTTTGGGAGCTGCTACTTTTCCACTGTTTTTCTTTCGTGGCTTCGCTGCTTTTGAAGTGCTGCCGCAGAGACAACTGCAATTGTTCTTTAGCCGCCCACAAATTTATTGTCCAAATATTAACATATTTGCCCGCGGCCCCGAGAACATAACTCAGGCCGCAAATTGTGGCAACTCTTTTGCCCTTCGGACAGCCCGTAAATTATGTCGCCAAGTCCCTTTTTTCCAGCACATTTTCTGGCGCATATCCAGTTTTATGCTTATTGCATAATTAAGTTATTTGGCCTTTAATATTTTCTAATTATACAAGATTTATAAACACTTTTTACGACCCCTTTTACGATTAGCCGAGATTCGACGATGCTCGAACACATCGCGCGCGGGGATTTCGTTTTATGGAAGTGACTCAGTTTAAGCTTTTATGGCTGCACCTAAAACCATCAGTTATCAGATAACTTATCGCATCTCTTTTTGCATCTCATTACAGCTGGGCGGAATTGTATGAAGCAGGAAATCAACCAGAAAGCAGCTAAACCAACGGAATGGAAAAAATGGTAAGTGATTAAGATGGGTCTAAGAATTCGAAAGTAAAGTTATAAAATTCTTCAAAAAAATTTATATTATTCCGTTGTCTTTAATCTTCAATAGTGAAAATATAGCTTGTCTTCAATTTTGTTACAATCTTGGCTTAGAATTTATAGACTCCTCTCCTCTATAATTTGAATTCCTCTTCTATTTTGCATACAACAAGACATCAGCTAGACGTAAATATAAATAAGAGGCCAGAAAACTTGACCTTTCCCCCCCGCCAAACACTTTGCCCCTGGGCTACTTCATTGCGCTTAGTTTGCCGCACAATGGAGAGAAAAATGCCAGGGCCCTCTTTTTGTGACCCGGCCAGTGCAATTGACCAAGCGGCCAAGGAGCCAAGGAGCAAAGGAGCAGGAACCTCCTAGTAGTCAGTATCCAGCATCATAAACATCCTCTCCGTCTGCGGTTGTCGGCAGTTACTTTTCAACGCCAATTTTGCTCTTCAAAACGAGCCATCTCCTGGTGCACAGGGAAAAATAATTGTTAAAGAAATGAAAAATACTGTTGTATAACGAAAGTTATTTCCATACATCCAATCGATAATGATATTTCTATATATTTGTAGAAATATAAAATTTATTTAGAATTTTTGACCTCAACTACAGAATTTTTAAAATAGTTTTCCTCTGTGTAGAACTATACTTTCGGTTTGAGCCTGGTTTTCTGGTTTCGGCTGCCGTGGGCGATGCATCTTCAGACGCGACTTGTTGCCCCATTGTTGGCTTACCCTTTTGAGCGGAGAATATGGGAATATGGTTGGGAGATGGAGAAGACCGGAGAAGAGAGAACTTCGGGTATATCTTTTGCCACTTTAACGTTAACGAGCTGTTGACTTCTTTCTGCTTTTGCCGGCAGTTGAGTTGCCAAGTTCTTCAGCCCGACTCCATTCTCCATCTTCATTTCCTTCTCCCCGTTCAACCGTCATCATCATCTGGTTGGCTGCTTTGCCTATCCATCATTCTCTCATATTTCCTTTGGCTGCTTTAATGCAAAATATCCTGGCAAGCCTTTCAGTCTAGTTAGCATCCATCCGTCTCTTTCGCTCGCTCTGCAGCCGTCTCTTTCGACGTCTCAGTCTCAACTTGTCTGGCCAACTGTCGAAGCTTTTTGTTGATATGGTACGGTCTTTTTTTTCCAGACACTGTTGTTTTATTTTCGTTTGTTCGAGCCTCATTTGTTATGCGAGACATTTCGAAATGTTCTCGTAATTAAAACATGAGAATATTTCCATAAATACAAACATTGATTCAGCCAGATTGGCAAACACACTGCAATGACACATCATCATCATCATTCTCAATCCGTTCGCTCGATCCTCGTTTGCCTTCTCTGTTTTTTGTTTACAACGCGTTTGCCTAAGATTACAAATAACTAATTTAATATGCCAAACATGCAACGTCTCCCTTCGCAGCATGTGGCGCTCGACTGGGCTAGAGAAAGATGGAATTATTCGGTTAATTGAATTATAATTGTGGACGGCAGGCAGCTATTTCATTTCACCCCCCTAACGAGGCTTTCCACTCCCTCGCAAATGATCACGTCGATCATGTCGAGCAGTCAATCAATGTTCTAAAGATATTTTCATATTCTCGTTGCCTTCTCGTGGGTAAAATGTGTATATACTCCGTGTAGCCGAAGGCAGAGTTCATTAGAAATGCCAGTGCAGTGAGGTTTCTTGGGGATCTTGGGGATGGGTTTCAGTTGGCTGGGGATGGGGAAACAGAAATTGTTATGATATTTATGGGTTAGAAAATTATGGGAATGTTACGTGACAGAGATGTAATTTATAGTTGTGGAAATAACCCAAATTCAATTAGAAAGCCTTTAAGTATATAAGTATAGTTGAATTAAGAAAAATAAATAGGTCGTTTATAAAATCCTTTAAGAAATGTCATACAAATTGGCAAGGTACTAAGATAAATGCCCAAAAAAATAGAAATACCTAGATAATTGTATATAGAACATGACCAGACTATGAAGCTAACTGAATATGTTGACGGCGATATTTGCCCAAATCAGTTTGCACCTTTCGGTCGTCCAATTGCCCCTGATTCCATTCGATTGAACTCTACTTTTGTGGCACGTCGGCAATGGCGTCAGTGTAAACAACAGTGGGTATCCACCTAAGGCGGATCACGCACACCAGAGCCACAGTGGAACCACCCGTTGAGTGGAGAACGGGGAATGGAGAACGGAGAACTGGAGGTTAGAGGGTGGAGCGGTTTGGAGTGGCACATCATCCGACATCCCTTCGTGCTGTTTCCTGCCCGAAAAACACGCGCTGATTGCTTTGGCTGTTGAAATGCGCTTGAAAAAATAAACCAAGAGCCCAGGGAAAAAGGCATAAATTATTTGATGCAACAAAAACCCCCGACCCTGTGGAAAATTAAGGTGACCATATGTGGCCGGAGGGCACCCGACTGAGAGCAAGTGAAGCAAGAAAAACAGTTCATAAAATCAACAAACAGCAGAAGCTGAACAGAAGATCCACAGAAGCCAAGTCGAATAGAAATACGAATACGAATGGGAATCTCGAACAACATTTGAAATGCCATGCAGGGAATTCCTGTGTTGCTGTTCGTGTTTCAAATAAACTTCGAAATGCATAAATAGTTTACAACAATAACAGGGAATCAGCAGCAGCAGCGTTTCCCTGAGAAGGAAAGAAAAACAGGAACAAGTGCGTTGATTGCAGCCAGCCGCCTGCACTTTGCAGTGGGAGTTGGGCGGAAAATCGGGGAAAAACTGGGCAGGGAGGCGGAGGCGGGGGAAATATCGTGTGGGCCGAGCTATTTTGAAAGCGTCTGCCGAGATGCCGAGTGCAGAATGCAGAATGGAGAATTCAGAATGTAGTTGCATCTGCAGCATACCAAGAGTTCATTGGTTCCCACTTCCTCCGTAGCAAATTCCCCCCGAAAATGTTTTTTCTTCACTCTGCTCATTTACATTTTTTTGTGTTGTTCAGCTCATTTGATTTCCTTGAAGTGCGACCAGAGGGAAATCAAAACTGACCAGAGAGCTGGCTTTTTAAGATAAGAAAATTACTAAAAATAAAACCATCTACAAAAGTTTTTATTTCTAAATTTCTAAATCAGTTTTTCAGTTTTATCTGCTCACAAAATCGTTTTCCATCTGTGTTTAAAATAAAATGGAAATAAATTCCCCCCGGCAAACTGTAACCACTTTGCAACTTCAATTTCTTGTTACAAGTGCAACATTTTATTAACCCTCCAGCTCCAACTGAAACTCCACCCCACCGTTAGTTCGAACAATTTCCCTACATATTTGGCGCTTTGGCATCGTAAATATTTTTATTGCATAGCCATAAAAAAAGAATAACACAAACAGAACGAAGGAAAAAGTGCAATAGACTATCAACAGTTTCACGCCTTCCTTTTGCCTTTTGCCTTAGCATACTGGCATGTACATACATTCAGGCGAATATCGGTTGATACTTTCCGTCCGTTTTGTATCTTTGTTTATGCCACACATGTTACGCCTACAAAAAAGTCGTATAAAACATCGGGGGAAGTTCGAAAACACACAGGCCCTGTCGCCTGTCCCGCAGGCCTATTGTCTGCCTTTGAGTCGGAATCGGAATCGGTCTGGAGTTGAGTTCAGTTGAGTTGAGTTACGTTGACTGGCTGTTGTTCCTACATTTGCGAGCCATATGTGGCATGAAAATGCTAATGGGGAAACTTCGCTTCTACCTAGAGGCTGCACCGGAACAAATAATTATAAATGCAATCAAAAATCGAGCAACTTTAGACTATTTTGAATTCAATCAAGCTTACGTTATGACATCTCTAAGCTCAAATCGCTATGCGCATGATAAATTTCTGGTATTGCATACGCGTATCGTTTTTATCGATATCTCTCTCTAGGAGATTCTCTTAATTCAAAATTCAAACTGGCCTGTTACATTTCGAGCATATCGAATTGAGATGCCCGCATATCAAATCGATCAGCGTTTCATATAAAATTTTTTTTTTGGGTGTACCTAGTCTTTTAAAGAAAATAAGCCAATACATATCGTATCTTTTCTTCAGTGCAGAAATACCCCGGCTTTTTGTCTGTCAATCACAAATATAAATTATGCAAAACAAGTTTGTTGAGATTTATTTTCCATACCTTGCGTGTTCTTTAAATGGAAATCGACCAAGAGTTGCATGGAAATTTCAATGTATAACATTAAAATGCGGTTATCGGGGAAAACTTGACCTATCTGGCTCTTGAAACATTCCTACATTTGGGAGCTGACAAAATATCAAAGCTGTCAAACTGCTGCGCTTGATATGTGGAGTACAAAGTTCATCTGTCAGCTAGGAATCGAAATTCGGATCGGTATCAAGAGTCATGTGCTGTCCACTTTCCAACTTTTTTTTAGTGGAGCGGCATTTTCCCTTTGAAATGCCAGAAAGTGCCACAAACAAAAAACGCTGATAAGCCCGCGATTTATTTATGATTTTGTTCGATTTGGGGTCTGATGCTTTCATAAATTTAAATTCTACAGTGGCCATGGCGTTTCAATTAAGCAATTGTTGTAAATTGTTTTTCGATTTTTTCAGCTCCGTCTTCCGTATTTCCTTCGACCGATATTGATTTTGATATTGATACTGAGTGATATATGGCTGGCCGAGCAGCAGCCTGTGTATCGATAAGATTTCTGGGGGACTGGCCGAAAAGAAATTAGTCAAAGTTGGAAGCGCTTGCATGCAAATTATTGTTATGGGCAATTTGGCCATTAGCCACAGCGCCATAAATTATAAACAAGGCCCATGGCAGAGTCGCCAAACTGCGAGATGCGAGATGCCTCATTGAAATTCCCCTAGCCGAAGGCAGAAATCCAAAAACCAAGAGCCCGGGGGAAATACGACTGCCTGGGACATGTGCCTCGCATTTCAAATTTACATCCAGATTCATATACTATACGTATATCCCAAGTATCCGTAGATTGAATTTGGTAATTTGTGGTCTCGCATTGGTTTATGCATTTCCATTCGAATCCGAATGGGACTGCAACTTTATGACTTGAAGAGGGTGCTAAATTAGTTGGAAAATATTTGGAAATATGTGTTTTGGGCGGAGAAACTCAATGGCGTGGTCGGTATTTATAGAATGTCTTTGGCCTGTGTTTAAGGTGGTAAATTAATCAGATTTCTAAATGGAAGACAAATGGATGTGGTTAATATTATTTATTTGAATGGTTTATCTGTGGCTGGGACTTACAAATCCCATTATTATTTATAATGATATTTATCTTAACAAATTTCTCCACTGGAATGAGACCAAGTCAAAGGGGAATTGAATATTTTTTATGGCATTCCGATGGAATCTTTCATCTATTGATTGAACTCATTTTGTCTGTTTTGGATAGAAAATTTACGCAACTAATTTTGATATTTATTTAAGATTTTTACAAGAAAGCCAAGAAAAACAAACACAGCAGAAGCATTGCCATTAAAAGCCATTAACTGAAAACTTAAACGCATGCCAGAGACACATAGCGAAATGGAGAAGGGGTTTATGGATGGGAGGGGTGAGGGGCTTGAGGCGGGAAATCGGAAAAACGGGAGAAATGGGAGGAGGGGCCAACCGGCGACGGTGGCTGCCGCGTGTTTATCGCTTGGCGTCGGGTCGCGCACGCATGCCAACAAAATAAACCAAGCTAGAAATGCCATTAAATACGAGAGAAAAATACGAAAAAATGGGAAAAAAACATATACATATATATATAATACAAAGCAAGTCAAAAAGAAGCCAAGGAATACGGGGAGAGAGCGGCGACAAACAAACATAAAATCAATGCCGGGCGGAGGAAGAGCCACCCACCAGGATAGCGGGGCCCCCGAGGCGTATGCGTAATATCGAAAGAGCAGCGCAGGGAGCCATGAAAAAGAAGAGCGAGAGCGGCGACAAATTTATAGCACTGAAATAGAAACCAGACATCGAGACGTCAAATTGCCCACACACACACACACACAAATTTCAAAGTCAAAAACCATACAAACTACGAACTGCAAAAGTGCTGGCTAAAACAAATAAATAAAAATCCTTTTTGGCAGGCCGCACTCTAAAAATGCGAATTTATGAGCCATGTGAATCGTTGTTGTTTGCCTTGCATTAAATTGCATAAATTAATTGCCACCAATCAAGAATGTTGCCAAAATGCGTTGGCGACTCGTAAATAAATCAAATTAATGTCTGTGAATTAATGGCGAAAATTCGGTCAAAGCAAACAAAAAGTAAATTATGGGGTTTCCATATTTTTTTCTGGAAAAAATTCTATGTTTGTTTGGTCGAACAGGAGAAAAAACATGTTGACACTTGAGATGTTTTTATAAATTATTTATTTAAAATTTTTTTAAATTTAATTAACATTTATTAGATGCCAAAAATATAATACACTAAGATAACATTTTTATTGCTTTATCAGCTCCAAAACAGCTCTAATTTTTCCGTGTGCTGAGAAAGCATTATTAGTAGGAAAATAAGTTTAGTGCTTAATTAAAAGTGTTGCTGCGGTACAGCCACTGTACTTACTTTGACCCAAGCCCAGCAATTAAGCACCTTTCGCAGGTGGAGGTCACACACACACTGGCGGACGGGCGGACAGGGATGCGACCTCCAGCCCCGAAGTCACCGATGTCACCTATGTGTCCTCAACTCCCCACCTCGTAGCTCACCATTAATTATCCATGTCAGCGGCATTTTGTCACACAACAAGCATCGCTACTACGAAACATCCTCGCATTTTCCGGGAGCATGTTGCAGATATATTTCACTTAATTTCCACACTGACATTAATTAATACTCGTGTGTGTGTGGGTGTGCGAGCGGAAGGGCAGGAGGTGTGCAAGGGAGACGGCACGTGGTTGTTAGTTGACAACAAAGGGCACTAAAAATGTTTGTACCCCCGAAATGGGGAGGAAGTTTCGCCCCCGAGATGGAGTACATGCTAAATTGTCAACCTAGAACTTCAGACATAACATGCATCATTCATGTCTGGGCTTTTGGGCCCTTCTTTGCCCTCTCTCGACGCTTTCAAATGACCATAAAAATCGTTTTTATTGCATGTGTCACAACAGCCGGGAAAACTCTTACCGTAATAGTTTTTCTCGCTCTTTTTTGTTTTTGTGTGTCAATGTCGCCGGCAGTCGGTTATTTTTTACTGCGGTTCCCTTTAATTGCCATAAAAATAAAACAGCCACAGACGACGCGGCGACAGTCGTTAAACCACCTATTTTTCATATCTCTCGTCTGTCTTCCTGCGCTTTCAATTAGTTTTCCATCAACGAGTATCAGCATATTTGACTTTTTAGCAGCCAAGCTGCATTTATGATTCAATTACTTTTATTACCAAATCGGGGTGTAAAAATGCCGTCACCGGGTATTAGCCATAAAACGGTCGATTATCAAATATGACCATAAATGTAAATCGTAGATAAATGGCAATAACAGTATTTTCCTTTTCGAAAGTCCAAAAAAACCAACAAATGGCAATAAAATAAATGTCTCGGGAATGGAAGATCGTTAAATGGAAACTGAATAAATTGAAACTCGAAAGCATTGCCACTTGCAACTGGTTTTTTATGTGCCAATGCAAATACTAATAAAGTGAATGGAAAAAAACTAATTGGAAATTGGCAATTAAATTTTATTTTATAAACTTTAGTGGTAGGAATTTTTAATTTATGACCGAAAATACTTTCGATTGCCATAAAACTGGACAATGATTTCCCTGTTTTTTTATTATTTTCCCCAAAACTCATTATCATTACTCAGCACTCAATATATCTTTGTAACACCTCAGTCGTGAAATTTTTATAGTATCATGCGTTAAAGTTGCATCATAAAACCTCTGCGCTCCTTTTCCCACCCACAATATTGTTGATTTATAAATGTTCCACATCCTGAAGCAACAAAAATTATACATTTTTTTTCTGTGCTCCTTGGGATATTTAATTTGTACCCCACAAAATTCCCTTTTGATGGGCGGCGTGTTGTGTTTCCATTGTCGCAGAGGAAATGGAGAGGGAAATGGAAATGGGAACGGGAATGCAAGGCAATTCGTTTTTAATTGTTTTTCTTCTCCCCCAAAAAGTATGCTAGGGGGAGTGGCAACAACTGTCAAAATAAAAACGCTTGCTCATGCTGCAAAATTTGAAATGGAAAATAAAATCTGCCAACAGGACAACCACCCACACATGCAGGACTTGCATGTTTTTTTTTAGCTGCTGTTGCCTTTTAGCAGGGAAGACACTTGACACTCTTTTGTATTTAGTCAGCCAGCCGACAGTTCACACCCCCCGAAAGGCACCCTTTCCTTCCCTCGGCCACTGCAGCTGCACTTTTGTCTTGTTATTAGCAAAATTTGCCAGGGCTGAGGAAACGGGGCAGAAATCGGAAATTTAATTTTATTTCCATGTTTTTGTTTCGCCCTGAAGTCTCTTATTTTGCACAGAGAAAAAAGTTGATCAGAAGTTTTAATTAATTAATATAGGGAAATGAAAAGAATTTATGTTGTATACTTGTGATTATATAAAAAAAACAAAGAAAAACACGCAGGGATCTAATCGATATGCGCATGGTAAAATTCTGCTATTTATTCGCTTATTGTTTTTACCATGCATTACCGATTTCTCTCTCTGTTGTTTACATTTCGAGCATTTCAAATTGATCATCGTTTCTTTGTTCTTTGTACGTATTTATTTTGTCAAACTTTTAATAAATATAATATACAAAACTTTTCTTTCTATGCATGGCCACCCCTCTGGCTTTGTCCTTTTTGCTGTTCCACTCACTTTCTGCGGTGTCATTTAGTCAGCAGCAAGAGTTTTGGCTCAAAACAAGGAGAACGGCAAAAAAAAAAACAAGGACAAGAAATATTCAATAATAGAAAACCCTAAACGACGAAATCCACCCCTCGAAAGAACCCTTCCCTTAGCTTCTGAATTTACAGGGTGGTTACCAAAAATATGCAGGAACTGTTTGACATTTGCAAATCGTTTTGCGTGAAGTGGCCACCGGATTTCCCCGATCTCCGAGGATCCGTTATTTATGCATTTGCCATAATCCATCAAGCAGCCAAATGAAGCCCCTCGAGAGGAAGGGAAAGCCGTGGAAAATGAGATAGATGCAGAGTAAGCAGAGTCAGGATGGCGTCCACTTAATTAAAACTTAATTGTAAAGTCAGAGGACTCACAGTGGTTAAGCACGGTCTAAAAAACTATGCAAAAAGCATTTAATGATGGGCCACATGCACAAACATTTTGCATTCTGCCAGAACTTTCACAAAGCAACAAAAGCCGACGAACATCAAAGGGCAGAACCGTTGGAAAGAGTGCTCCAAAACCGCTTTTAAAAAAATGTTGCAAAAGTGTGACAGCAAAAACAGGCAGGCAAGGAATAAAAAAAAAAGAAAAAAACACGTTTAAATGTCAATGATTTTAATGGGCGGACGCGCAAAAATCTTGAGCCAGTTTTGTGTTTATTACGTTGACAAAGCTCCTCGGGGAAAAGCTCACAGGAGACCCTATTCCCCCCTTTTCCCCATTTTCCGCAGCCCTTTTTGCCGCTTTCCCCATTTGAACTCACTGCGTTTGTAAGGTCATGGAACTTGTCTGCATTGACTTTGAGTGTAGAGGGGTAGGGTGGTAAGAGGGGGCTCCAGTTGGAAATAAAAACTTTTTCATTTGCCGTCTCTTTCTGTCCTCGGTTACCTGTCTCTCTCTCTGTCGCTCTGACCCCACCGTGTCGACAAACTGTTTTCATTTTGCGCCGCTACGCGCTTTTTGATGCCGCCGCCAACAAGGCAAACAGTTCCAGCTCCTGCTCCTGTTTTCCCCCCTATTTTCCTCCCGCTTTTCACGGCGAGTTTTTCAATTGATTTTCGCGGTTTGCTTTGGCCAAGGCCACAGCATGGGTGGCGGTGTTTCAGGGGGGGTTGACTGTTGCACCTGCGAGCCCTTCGAGTTTGTTGCTGCTGCTTCAACGCTTCTTTGTGCCCCGTGCACCTGCTGCTGCTGCGGGGGAAGAAAGGGGCTGGGGCTTTCCCGAAAAAGAGGAAATACCCCCCTATAGAAAGTTTAAGTGCTTTGTGGTTGGCAAGTTTTCCATTTTGGCTTTTCCACGTTCCGCTTCTTATGCCTTTTTTCTCTCGCATTTTTCCAAGCTCCACGAGCAGCGATTTGGAACCGTTTTGTATGAAGACCTCTTCTTTGATTGATTGATTGATTGGCCTCCATCGAGGCGATAAGTTATCGATTAGCATTCTCTTTGGCTCCCCAACGATGCTGGTTTGGGTAAGGGTTCGACTCCGGTCATTGTTTGGTTAATTGCTCATCATCATTATCTTGAGTTGAATGCCGGATTTACTTCCTCTGCCTTTGTGCGCCTGTGTAAACTGTACTTGTAAGCGATATTAGCAGTTAAGAGTTTATAACTTGGAGGGGGTGATTCGTGATTCTTTTACAGCAACTCAAATTCTCTCCATGGCAGCTCCTTAAATAACAAACATAAAATGTAATGCACGTTTAATAAATACAAAGAACAGAGGCATTAATTGTTAATCAGCCACAAAATGAAATACAACACAGCCTCTTAGATTCTCGGAATATTGCAAATGAGATCATTCCTTCGAGACTCGATTCGCCTTGAGATTGCCACCTTCTCGGAAACCCACACCTTGTGCGGTTTGTTTGCCATGGGTGACGACTGTACTCCGAGGAGCCAGCCACACTTGCTACTTATTTGCTCGTCGGTGTCGTCTTCCCGCTGTGTCTTTGGCTTGTTTGTATAATTAAAACAGTCAGCATGTCGTTGTAGTTGATTTTTTTCTGCTTTTCTGTTGCCCATGTTGCCCATGTTGCCGGCGAGCTACCAACTTTGGTAACAGCTTCCGCCCGACGACCTCTTTAGCGCATTGAAGCGCAGCCATTCACCGATCCGATCGGGGATCTCTCTTTTTCCCCAGCATCATCTCTGCATTCTCAAGTCTTTGGCAAACATGGCCAGGAAAGTCGAAGCCAGATCTCTAAGCCAAGTCGAGAGCTTGGACAAACATCGTTGAGACTGGTTGGCAGCGTGATTTTGTATAAATTCTTCCTCTCCAGCGGAATGATTGGCAAAAAGCCCTGCATTCGGGGCGAGTAATAATTTGTTACTCGTAACGAGCTTGTAGCGTCTGAGCCGCACGCTTGTTAACAATTAAATAAACAATATGAGTCTGCACTAAACGAATGAGGGAGAAACGACAAATCATTAAGCAAACATGGCCCAGTCGATCGGGCGAATACACACATTTAGACCTGAGATTCTCCCAGAGAATCGCTGAGAAGCGATCCATTCGTCACCGCCACTTGAGACATTTTTCTCTATTAAAAATAATATTTACGCATTCTGCTTATTTCTTTTTGCCTTTTGCTTTTCTCCCTTTGCTCCACTCGAGAGAAGCACGTTTGCCATTATTTCCAGGCCATTTCCCATGAACACATCCACCTATTAGTGGTAGTTGCTGGCCGGCAATCAGAACCCAGGGTCGAGCTAGAAAAGGAGACCAAAGATCCCTCGAACACTTGTACTCCATACTCGGCCACTTGAGGCTTTAATAACCAGAGCGGGTTGTATTGGCTGTGGCTTTGGCTTGGGCCAAATGTGGAAGCCGTTGTGAACGTGAACGTGGCCTTTCCATATCCAAGCAGCCAAACATCGAAACACATGTACGCATTTTCTTTTCTCCTCTTTTCCATTTCCATTTCGCTCTGCTCGAATCTGCCATTTTAGTCACGTTCGCTGCATTTCAATATGATTTTCCTGCGTCGGACAAACCAATTAGACTTTTCCCTCTTTCCGTTCGGTGATTGTCGCATTGTTTCGGCTTACGGCTAATTTTCACTCTCGGTTGCGAAAAGAGCTTAGTGTCAGCGGAAGGGGCCAGTCTTAAATTGGTGGGATAGGCTGGGAAAATGGAAAAGTGGCAGGTTGCTTTTCCATATGAAGCCAGTCAAAATGGTATTTTAAAAAAGTATATTTGGTCCTAATTGGGTGGATAAAAACTTCAATTAGATATTTCCATAATACAACTCTGAGTTATGAAGTATCGATAATATTTTGTAGCTAATACATTATTCTAATCATTGTTTAACCCCAAACCCACCATAACCACTCTTCAACCTTGATTTGTGACAGCTCATCTTGCCTCTTGCGATTTCCATTTGCTGAATTTGTCATGCGAGTAGGAGAACGTTGCGTAAGCATCACCGCAACCGATAGACGCCTCCATCTGTATAGATTGTGTGCGCTGTAATCGATAGCCGACTCACGCCTGGCATTGTTTCTCACGATCCGATTGCCCGGTGCCCACATTTCGATATTGGATTTCGACGTTTATTTTTGGCGCTACCCTCGAGTTGTAATCACAACACTTGGGCCTTCAGCCTTCCCCTGTCCCGCCCACGCTGTCCTAGAAACATTTTCCGTGGCGTATTTACTTAATTATTTTGAAGTGCTCAGCAAACATTTTAACACGAAAAATGTTTCACTGAGAGCCGCACTCTGCAACTTATTTTCGGGGTTGTATCGACGTCAAGGGGGGGCATTGGGGGCGAAACTGTGATGGACGCCGACTAACGCACACAAATGTTATTAATTAAAATGTCATTCATTCGGAGAAACAATGAAAGGACTTTCAGCGTTCAACAAAAGGAGTTGGGGACTGTAAAGGGGGGGGGGTCCATGTTTTATTTGCAGCTGTTGTTGACAGTTTTTCCAAGAGCCCAGAGCTAAGCTGGCTGCAAAGCTTTAAAGCTGCTGCTTTTCCCTGGATCTGGACCACACGCAGCTGGGATCCCAAACTGAAACTGGTAACTGGAAACTGAATCCGAAGCTGGCCGCAAAAGCCGCAAATATGTATGTCACTTGACACTTGCTAAAAACTGTGTATCTCTTAGATAAATTTCGTGACTTTGGGCGCACAGAAGCTGCTGGCGAGTAAATTGCCCTTCACTTCGGTCTCTCCAGCTGTCAATTTTTGGTGTCTCCTACTCCGATTCCGAGTATCTTTGCCTTTGGAGCAGCTGGCGGTGGAGTTGACCACAAACCGCTGCCATCGATATAGCCAGCTGCCATTCCACAGTTATTCCCATTCCCATTCCCAAAAAAAGGTGTCACCCATAATATATGATATTTATTATCCAGTCGGCGATGAGTGGAAACTTGACTTGATGGGTGGCTTTGCAGCCTCCATTTTGTATGAGCTTCAAGTGAGCAATTGTCTTGAATTAATTCCTGCCCCATCACATCCAATCCATCAGCGTTTCACACCCTTCTTCAGATGGGAAACCAAAGCAAACACTTTCATCAAGCACACACTGAGGGAAAAAGCTGAGGGTTTTACAGTGGCTTAGAAATATTTCAAGTTGTTCTGGAAATTTATGATATAAAAGAAGTATTTGGCCGAAAAATAAGTATTACATTGGGCATATATGCTTGCTTTATAGATAATAAAATATCAAATTAGATAGTATTTTCTCTATCTGCACTGGAACCCTGCGTTCGCAGCCAGCAGACGCCGTCAAATTTAATAAAACTCACTGATTTTGATTGATGCGCCTCTTGGTCAGCAGCAGTTCCCGATTCGGAATCAGAATCAGAGTCATCAGCAGGGACTGCCCTGAAGCGTCAGCAAATATTGGCGGAAGGGTTGACACTCGATGGAGCGAGGGTTCGGGAAATCGGACTGTTTGGTGGGTGAAGTGCTCGAGTGCTTGACATGTGACATGGACATGTCGTCCAAGTGTCGCGGCGCTCAATTGAAACAAATGAAGCGCGAAAGTTCTCCAGGGAGCGAATCAGAAACAGAAACAGGAAAGAGCAGTTTCAACTTGTCGCCGCCTCATCAGCGATCTGCTATAACGACATTAGCCATCTCTTTCGCACCATGTGACGTCTGTTGGAAAGTGTAGTGTGGAAAATCAGTTGAATTTCGGCAGTCGCTTCGTTAAAAGCTACAAATAACCTCCAATATCGGTGGAATATGTGCTGGTGAAAGACAAACACTATCAGGATCTGAGTTCCTTATCGCAAGAGTCATAAAACTATAGATTTAATGATCATAAATTCGAGTGGTATGACGACAGAGAGACATTGTTCATTTAGAACCATGAAATTTTAAGATAACTACTATAAATCAGTGGACTTGAGATCCTTTACTTCAAACTCTATAGTTTCCTGTTTATTTTAAAACTTAAACTAATTATATCTTCGTTTTCATTTACTTACAGTTAGACCACGCCGTTTGCCGAGCGTTGACGATTTGACGCTGAGCTGCGTCGTCTGGAAGGAAACGCGACTCGCTTTTCCGGCTCTCGAGGCGCCTCCACGCGAAGTGAGGTGCGAACGCAGAGAAGGTCAGCAAGCAAAGAAACCGAGTGGTTCCAAGTCACACAATCGAACTAAGCTAAGACGCACAAAATGAGACACAATCGACTGAATGTCCTGATCCTGGGACTCGTCCTGCTCTCCACATCCTGCCGAGCGGACGGACCGCAACACAGTGCGGACCATGGCATGGGCGGCATGGGCATGGGAATGGGCGGACACGGCCTGGACGCGAGTCCCGCTCCCGGCTACGGCGTGCCGGCCATACCCAAGGATCCCAACCTGCGCTGCGAGGAGATCACCATACCCATGTGCCGGGGCATCGGCTACAACATGACCTCCTTCCCCAACGAAATGAACCACGAGACCCAGGACGAGGCGGGCCTGGAGGTGCACCAGTTCTGGCCCCTGGTGGAGATCAAGTGCTCGCCGGACCTCAAGTTCTTCCTGTGCAGCATGTACACGCCGATCTGCCTGGAGGACTACCACAAGCCTTTGCCCGTCTGCCGTAGTGTCTGCGAGCGGGCACGCTCGGGCTGTGCGCCCATCATGCAGCAGTACAGCTTTGAGTGGCCGGAGCGGATGGCCTGCGAGCACCTGCCCGTCCACGGTGACCCCGACAACCTGTGCATGGAGCAGCCCTCCTACACGGAGGCCGGTGGCGGCAGCTCAGGAGGATCTGGAAGTGGCTCCGGTGGCTCCAGTTCCGGCGGTGGCAAGCGGAAGCAGGGAGGCAGTGGCTCGGGCGGCAGTTCGGCCGGCGGTGGCGGCGGTTCGACCTCGACGAAGCCGTGCCGCGGACGCAATTCAAAAAACTGCCAAAATCCCCAAGGAGAAAAGGCAAGCGGAAAAGAGTGCAGCTGCTCGTGCCGCTCCCCACTCATCTTCCTGGGGAAGGAGCAGCTCTTGCAGCAGCAGCAGTCGCAGATGCCCATGATGCACCATCCGCACCACTGGTACATGAACCTCACTGTCCAAAGGATCGCCGGCGTGCCAAACTGCGGCATTCCTTGCAAGGGGCCCTTCTTCAGCAACGACGAAAAGGACTTCGCCGGCCTCTGGATCGCTCTGTGGTCGGGTCTGTGCTTCTGCAGCACGCTCATGACCCTAACGACATTCATCATCGACACCGAAAGGTTTAAGTACCCGGAACGGCCCATTGTCTTCCTCTCGGCCTGCTACTTCATGGTGGCCGTGGGCTACCTGTCGCGCAACTTCCTCCAGAACGAGGAGATCGCCTGCGACGGCCTGCTGCTGCGTGAGAGCTCCACCGGTCCGCACTCCTGCACCCTGGTCTTCCTGCTCACCTACTTCTTTGGCATGGCCTCGTCCATCTGGTGGGTGATCCTCAGCTTCACCTGGTTCCTGGCTGCCGGCCTCAAGTGGGGCAACGAGGCGATCACCAAGCACTCGCAGTACTTCCACCTGGCCGCCTGGCTGATACCCACCGTCCAGTCGGTGGCCGTGCTCCTGCTCTCGGCGGTGGACGGTGATCCCATTCTGGGCATCTGCTACGTGGGCAACCTCAACCCGGACCACCTCAAGACCTTCGTGCTGGCCCCGCTCTTCGTCTACCTGGTGATCGGAACCACCTTCCTGATGGCCGGCTTCGTGTCCCTCTTCCGCATCCGGTCGGTGATCAAGCAGCAGGGCGGCGTAGGGGCCGGTGTCAAGGCGGACAAGCTGGAGAAGCTGATGATCCGCATCGGCATCTTCTCGGTGCTCTACACGGTGCCGGCCACCATAGTGATCGGCTGCTATCTGTACGAGGCGGCCTACTTCGAGGACTGGATCAAGGCCCTGGCCTGTCCGTGTGCCCAGGTGAAGGGGCCCGGCAAGAAGCCGCTCTACTCGGTGCTCATGCTCAAGTACTTCATGGCCCTGGCCGTGGGCATCACCTCGGGCGTGTGGATATGGTCAGGGAAGACGCTGGAGAGCTGGCGACGCTTCTGGCGACGGCTGTTTGGAGCGCCCGACCGCACGGGCGCCAACCAGGCGCTGATCAAGCAGCGACCCCCGATCCCGCATCCGTATGCTGGGTCCGGGATGGGAATGCCAGTGGGCTCCGCGGCAGGCTCCCTGCTGGCCACGCCCTACACCCAGGCGGGAGGAGCCTCGGTGGCCTCCACCAGCCACCACCACCTGCACCACCACGTTCTCAAGCAGCCGGCGGCCAGCCACGTATGACATGGAGAGTCGGGGGGAGCATCGACCATGGGCGGCGGCGGCGGGGGTGGCGGTAGCACCATTGGCGGCGGCACCCTGGGCCACGGCACCGCGATGAGCAGCAGCACGGTCGGCATGGGCCCTCTCCCCGGCACCCTGATGCACGGCGCCTCCGGCGGAGGTGGAAATCCTGGCAATGTCTACGGCAATGGGAACAACGGAACGATGGGGGGCCAGAACACCGCTCCCGGCTCCGTGATCGACTCGCGGGCCGTGTCCGTGGTGGTCACCCTGCCTGGCGGTCCGGGTGCCCAGCATCCAGGCCAGGCGCTCAGCGACTACGGTCCCATATAGTTAATGGTACGCCCGGACACCGCGCACTGGGTCTCGACCAGCAGTTTTAGCCAGCTGTAGCCGCTCACGTTGGTCGACTCGCACGCCCGGCCTCTGTCTCACTCGCACTCTTAGGCTCTCACTCGCACACTCCATCCTCCATCGCCCCACTCCATCTCGCTCGCTCCCGCTGTTTGGGCCCCTTAGCAAAGGTTTTGAAGAAATGCCATATTAATTCGAGTAGCCGTAGTTTGTTTGTTGAGTGGAAAGCGCAACAAGAGGCCCTGTTTCTGTTTTCAATTCCCATCGAATTCTGCGGAATCGAAATTCATGAAATATTTCGTATTCCTATTTTAAAAACTCTTTGATTTCATACAAAACAATTTTAGAGATTTCTAAACTTTATTTGCTTAACTAAAAATTACACTTCTCGAATTTCAAATTAGAAAATAATCAGTATCTATTCCAAAGTAAAATTTCTTTAAAGTAAAGCAAACTTACAAACTTACCGATTACCATTCCGCCAAATTGTTTATGAGTTGGAAATCGAAACAAGGACGTAATTAACCAATCTGCGCACAAGATTCTAGTCCAAAAAAACCTTTGTCTTCAAAAGCAGATGAGCAAAGAGCTTAGGCGTAGCGAATAAAAAACCGATCGAATCCAGTTGAAGCGCGTTTGTTCCACCTGCCATTAACTACTTTCCTAACTATATATTCATAATACCACCTTTTCTGTTGTTACTCCCTTCCACAAACACTTTCCTCAACGAAATAGACTGAGAAACGCAAAACCAATTAAGTAACCGCCACTTAGAGCACTCGGGGGTAAAGTAGCGAGCGGAATCTGCCCACACTGCCAAGTCAGAGCCACGAGCCATATTTCGAAATTACAACTAACTTTTAATCAAACTAACTACACTATTAACCTTAACCTAACCGTAAACATTAAACAATACGAACGCATAAAAAATAAATTGAAAAAAAAAACACTTCGTAGAAAGTTAGTTGCGATTTTAGGGTTGTCGCATTATCAAAGAACAGGCAGTCAGTGCTGCCAGATACCATTTGTAAATTATTTAACATAACCTAAGGCATTATCCAACACTAAGTTTTGTACATATTTTCAAATCGCGCCTAGTTTGTAAAAGTCTTTTTTGTTCAGATTTAAGAGATTCCCTGAAACTAAAATATAAATATAGTAACTTGCATTTCAGCATCAAAAGCAACTCTGCATTTAAGCTCAAAAATTGAATTTAATTTTTACACACAAAACCCAAAAAGAAAAGTACTACCAAAACCCTTTTGCCCCCATCACCAAACGAATAAATGAGTAAATGGAAATTGCCAACTTTTGCAGCCGATGCAGGGCATTTTTTGCATTTATAAAAGAAGCAAAAATAAAAATTGTATAAAGCTAAAACTTTTATATAAGAGTATTAAATTAAATGTAACCTTAGTTGTAAGCAAAAACAAAAGAAAACGGCAAACAAAAGCAAAACGAAATATCTATCAACCATTAAAAACTATTGTATTTAAATTTAATATTTATATTACATGGTAAAAGCAACAATTTAACTGTTAGCATTTCAAACCATTTCACATACGAAACAAAACAAGAAAGAAGGGATTAACTTTATATTATAAATTATATGATATAGCAACAACTATGTGTGTAATGTTTTTTAGCAACTATAACTATTTCTATAAACAAACCGAAAAAATGCAAAAGCTGTAATAAAAACAATATACAAAATATTTTATTTTTGAGTTACTTTTTTATCGTTTAAACCTGATTTCCTTATGCATGACAAGTAAGTATTTATCCTTTACGTTGCTTTGTTTATTCTTTTACTTATTTATTTTTTGTTGTTTTTTCGAACTTACTAAAGAATCCCTCGAACACTTATACGTATCATTAAAACGAAGCTCTCCAAGTTAAGCAAACAGAAGCAGAAACAAAACCAAAAAAGTGTAATCATTAATTAGCAAATTTCTCTACACGACGTACAATGTTTAATAAACATATTATACATATTGAACGCAAAAAAAAACCAAATCCAATACATCCATTTACGCGTACTATTTGATGTTGTTAATAAGCTTAAAAAATATTGCTAGCTAGTAGCGTTTAGTTTAGTTCTCTAAGAGAAAGTTGGATCCCCAAAAGGACTTTTGCATTTCTCCAACTTTAGTTCAAGGCGTACATAGCAAACGCTTTTATCTATAAATACAAAATATTAAAGGCTAAAGAGTGTAACGAATATACGTAAATGGGAAATAAAAATGAATTGAAGTGGTAAAATGTAAAAATAAAATGTGCAAATATAATTCTCGACTCGAAACATTTTCCGTTAATTTTTTGTGATTGAAAACTAATTTACTAAATTTATGAACCGAAATTGATTGCAATTTGCGAATGTATACGATTTTTTAATTTAAAAAAGAAAATATTTCATAATGGAGTGGATTATAGATTGATAGGTCAGGACAAAAGAGGATAGAAAGCTGGACGGTGATTGATGGATTAGTTGAAGATACACGGAAACCAGAAACTTGACGTCAAGTGTAGTTGTGAATTGTATTTTGTGAAATGTAATTTAATAATAAAATAAATTAAAAACCAAAAGCAAATTATATATACACTACATATTTATATGAAGCGAAGCGGCAAGAGAAACTGGCAAGAAAATACTTTAACGAAAATTCATGCAGACATTATTTTATTTACAAACAAAATGCATTTTAAAAATATAAATCAAAACAAAAACGAAATAATGTTGTTGATTGTGAAACGATTTTTATGCACACATAAAGATATACAACAGCAACTCAAGTCAAAAATCAAATGCGTTAACAACAAATATACGAAGAAGCAGCAGCAACAACAATAATATTAAATACATTTGTAATTGAAAGAGAAAAACCATTTAAAATAAAATTTAACAACGTAAGATGACTACTTTATTTTTATGGGAATGGGCACAGGAATCAATTGATTGTCCTAATGGTCAATCAAGGACAGGTCAATGGATTCGGCATTCTGAAAATTCTCAGTTTAAACCATTCTTTACATTTCACATTTCGCATGTTAACTTTAAAGTAGGCTTTTATCTTTGAATGTCATTTAAGCTATTACACTTTCAATGTTTTATTCGTACTGTAAATTTAACATGTGGACGATAAAAAGTCCGCCGATCCTTACGGCTTAAATACTACTTTAAATTTAACAAAGGAAAATCTAAGCCCCCACTAAGAAAGGCCCCCATTCGACCAATAAATGGTCTGAACCCTAAAGGGTTTAGTGCCCAGTGAATCTTAATTGAGTTATTATTTTACACAATTGTTAAACGATAATGTATACTTTCAAATAAATAACTTAACACTATTGAAAATCAACGCTCATAGATTGTTTGAAGTACATTTCAGTTACAGTGGAAACTAACTATAAGGCCGTAGAGTGGCGCCCCTCTGTGGCGAAACTATAAAGCTAATAGCTGACTTTTACCATCTGATGTCGTCGTCAATGTGTATTTTACATGTATAGTAAAAATGTAAAATCGAGACAACGTGAATTTATAGCCTCTTTCCATAGAGTCCATCCGTGTGAAACGGTTGGAATTTTTGACAAATGTGAAATTCCTGTTCCCACAGAGCTCCATTCACATCCAAATCCAATAACAGCTGACTTGAAGAGCACTTGCTCAACTCAACATTAACGAAGGTGGATATTAACTCGGCAAAACTGTCGTAAAATTGCATTCTCCTTTGCATTGTAGAATAATACAATAAAAAGCATAAGATAATAGTTAAAAAACATATCTGAACTTTTATAACATATCCTATAACAAGTATGCATACATATTGCTGACTGGGGGAGAAGCCTAACCTCCCGGACCCCACACTCCGCTCTTACTGCGCCTCTGTCTAGTAAATATTAATACGAACAATTTGTTAACAACACCAAATTTGTGCTGTTTTGGTAATTTATTGCAACTTTGGAGCTTTATAGGAGTACATTGTAGTTAAAATTTACGAAGTGCAGAACTTAAAAAAAAGTTATTTTTATGCCAATTCCTTTATTTTACTTCTTTGCTAAAAGATTTTGTTACCGTGATAATTATTATATTTTCAAATTTCGCCGCTGCTAACGTTTTTTTTTTTTCATTTTTTCATTATCGTGCTGTGCTGCTTTCAATTTACCGTTCAATTTTTTGGTCAAAATGAATAGTAGACTAAAGTAAAATAAAAGTTGACGAAAACTATCTACATTTACTATACATCGTTAAGATGTGCTTTTTACAAGCTTAATGTAGAATCTTATAAAATGTATTTTACCTTAGTCTACTTACACATATTTTAAGTGTAAGCGTGCCTCTTAAAAATAACCCTAATTTTGATTAAAATTAAAAGCTACTGAAAGCTTTAAATTTTTTGAACTGCAAGTTATAACCATTATTTTCTCCGTTTTAATTTAAAGTAACAAGTTCTCTAAAAATATGAAATATTGTTGTTTCGTCATTTTTGATGTGATTAAAGCTATTAACAGTTACTATGACCCGATTTTATTTCGCAACTAACTTTTAAGAGTTGTAAAGGCTGCCGAGTATTTTCTTAAAAAGGACGACGCTTGCTTTCTAGCTCAATATATGGGTGGTAGAATTCCTCCATAACTGGCACGCCATTCATCATCACTGCTACCGTGAAAGACTGACAAAATACGACCACAATGCAATTATTACAATTATTTTTCAATTATAGACTTTCCATTGTTGTCGGACACTCCACAAAGGCCTTAGCGCCATGTCCTTGCCAAAGTATTAGGGCACGAAATTTCAAAATTTCGCCTGCCTTGCCAGACGAAAACTTGCGAAATATATGTGCGAGAGAGAGAGAGTGCATACACGAATTATACTTATATCTACTTACCGACTTATTTTTAGTGCCAGCTGAGCGGAGTGCAGCCAAATAGCTGTGATGACCTTACGTGCATAAATATTTCAGCCGACTCCTGCTTGCTGGCTGCCGTTTTCAAGAGCAAGGCAAGGTCCCTGCAGCTGGGCAAAACGCTTGGTAAGGACAAAAGTTGTGCCACCCACTCGGAACTCGGAATGCCACCCGTAAGCTGGTCAACAGGTTGAAAGTGAGCGTAGTTGAAACTTTTCGAAAGTCGCCAAAAAAAAAGATAAATTAGTGCCTGTCGGCTGGCGTGGCCATGAAAATTCAATTAGTAGACGGGCGCTAATTAATAGCAAATTGAAAGCTTTCCACTTGTTGAGAAAGGTTTTTCGAAAATGCCACACAGCCATTGTCCAGGCGTAAAACACACACGGCTCACGTGCTGAAAAGCTCCGCACGTGTCCTGCCGCACATGGAAAATGGTGGAAAATTGCAAGGGGGCGGGGTAGGGCACACCGAAAGCTTGCACTGCCAATAGCAACAGCGTGCCCCAAACACGAGCTACCCGAGCTTTGGCCGACTCCAAAAACCAAAAAATCCTTTTGGCCAACAGTTTGTTGCTCAAGCTGTTCCCGAACGGACGTCTCCCCCAGAATTGTTCGCTCCCGACAGTTGTGACTTCGATTCAGTTTCGGACTTCGATTCGGTTTTCCTTTAACCAAAATAAAGCAAAAAAAAAAAATAACAAAAACTGGTTTGACGGGGAGTTGGTCCCCGAATTCGAGGAGTGGAAATTTCTTTGCCTTTCAGTTCTAGTGTGTGTGTGTGTGAGTGTCTACATATTTGAATAACACAACGATCAAAATTAAACAAAACCCACAAAAGTGCTGTTAAAACGGCGAACAGGGAGTGAACTACTTTTCGGGGAAACAGGCTAACTTGTTACCACCAGCAAGTTGGCTGTGGAACATGCAAAGCCAACATTAGATTGTGTCAGCCAACTGACTTTAAATGGCAGGCCAAGACGGCTACATGACCAGCAGGATATAAAGTGTTTAAGGTCTTAGGTCAGTGAGGAACTCCAGCAGTATGCACTTCCCAGGAGGAGCGTGGCATTTAATTAGCACAGGACATTAACTCATCAGCCATGCAGAGTCAGCCATTTGCTGGGGCCAGAACTTATCCACTTCTGGCCAAGAAGGACGCTAGGGTAGTAAAATGGTTAAATTAAAGGGAATGCTGGAGAAGATTCTTTGGCAGCGTTTAATTACGGTCAAAAGTCGGAGCAAATTAGAGAGAGAGAGCTCAAGAATCTTACGTTTCGAAAGCAGTATCCACTGAGCAAGCATAATTCAGCTGGAAATGCAGCCAAAAATATGAATTTGAATTAAAATTTTAAATATATTTGTCTTGTATGATCTCTGAACTACTCTTGGGTTTCGTATAAGTGGATATTGATTTTATTTTAAAGATTAAAGATCCCTGTAAAATATCGTTTTGGAAATCGTATTCAATATCAGGAACATTTGGAACTAGGAATTTTATCCATCTATTTTAAGGCCAATAACAGAGGGTTACCTAAAAAACGTTTAGATTTCAAGAGAACGTTTAACTGAAATTGTGAAAATAGGAAAGCCAATATTTAATATTATATTTTCACTTAACGATACTCGTGCAGTTAAAGACTTCCGCCTCCCATTGTTTTATTAACATGCGAGCAAGGAAGAAAACTGCCAAATCAGCATTGATTCGAGGTCATAATCCAAAAAGTTAAAAAGCAGCCATGAAGACCGTTTGACTCTGGGATCAGTGCTCCTTTGACTAGGAAATTCTATGGCAAAGTTAGTGAGATTTCCCCCAAGGCTGTGCTGCCATTCACACAACTATTCGCAGTTTTGTTAAGAGTTTAGCGAGACTATTTTGGGCGGAGCGGAGCATTCAAAGTGGAGCCAGGGGCTAAGCCGTCCAAGGCCATATGCATTTCAAATGACCAACGCAACAATGAAGGCTGAAAATCAACAAAAGAGGAGTGCCCCTAAAACAAAAAAAAAGACGGCAGAAAGCAGCAACATCGGCAGTGACAATAACAGAGAAGAGGCAACTGAGAATTGTCGCATGCAGGGTGGGGCCAACACACACATTCGAAAAGGGGGAGGCTACTTAAAAACAGCGCACACATGACGTCATTAGGCATATTAAATGAGTTTACAGCGCGTATGTTCCTGCACACGGAAAAAAAAAAGATTTAAAACCAAGAAAATCGCTTGAAAAAATTGAGACTTTTAGATTTTTTCATCTATTCTATCCTGGATAGCCCAAAAACAAAACACTCACTTAAAACTGAAAAATTTCTGTGTATAATTAAAGATAGTGTGAATAAACAAAGGTTTTAATTTTAATTAAATAGATTAAACAATTTTTGATTTGAAAAAGAAAGAACAACATATCTTAGAAGTATTCATATGCACACAAAAAAAATCGATATGAAACGTAGATAAATTTTAGATTATTTAAGATCAATTTTAATTCGATATGTGGCCAGGTAAATTTTACCTGGTGGAAAAGAATACTTCATGACTTGAAATTTACATAGCCATATCGATTTTACGGTAACATGCTGTTTTTGTGTGTGGTGCTTTAAAAATAAGTTTAATATATTTCGGAAGAATTCACCAAGGTTAAGAAAAACATTTCCTTGAAATATTCGGCTTAGATACAGTGAAAATTGGGTATAATTTTTGTTAGCAAGAAAATAGTTTTAAGTAAGTAATCCCCATTTTCTGAGTGTCTCGTTGCATGGCGCTTAGAGATGAGCAGCAAAACGGTAAAGGGCCATTAACAAACGCCTAATGGCGCACTTGAGACACTTTGCAGCCAAAGGGGCGTGGTCGGTGGGCGTAGAGGAGTAGAGGCGTTATAGGGTTAGGCCAAAAGCTGATAATGCGAATGGATCTGCCATGGAAGTCGCCTTAAATGGCCAAGCGGGGAAAACTCCCTCCCCTTTCCATTCTCCCCCTTCCCCATTGCCATTTGCTACGCTCGGAAATTGAAGTATTAAATATTTATCCAGTGCACGGAAGAAATCACATAATCCTCGGCGATGTGTCGCGGTCATATACAAAAATGGAGCGCCTAATGCATATGTGAAATGATCAACCGAAGGGCCATTTGTCAGCAACCCCGAAGTGTGCTGCAAAAAGTGTAAAAATAAACAAGCAACCGGCAACTAACAAGCAAACAACAGCAATAACAATTTGTCAAGTACACAACCACACGCCAAAACACAAAGCAGGTGAAAATCCAAAAAACGCAGCGCAGGAGTGGCCAAAAACGCGCTCGTTGTAAAACGCCCCAGAGCAGCGAACAAAGGATTATCGCGATGGCAAGGACCACGGAACTGGAGCTGGCTACGCCGGAGCCTGCGAAATGGTAAGTTGATGACCCACATTAGCAACATTGACCTGGAACAGACCCAGTAACTCACCATGTGATCCAGAATCCGAATATTGCACAGCGGAGATGACCATTTGGTCAGTTTATATTATAATTTGGGTATTCTCCAAACTATCAAATTGCTCAATAGTTCAAAAATTCACCAGAAATTTAAGAAAAACAATATGCTTTGAAATGAACTGACAAAGAAAAAATATTTGATAAATTGCAACTAAGGAAACGACCCTAAATTTAAATTTTACGGAACTGAAAACATCATTTTATTTTTCTCTGTCAGTTTTCGAAAATAATTCTAGTAGTCTAAACAGAAAAGCATAACAAAAATCGATTATAGTATCGATATTATCGATATTTTCAATATTATCCCAACATCGATGTTGGAAAACTCTTCGACAAGTCTTCTTTTTCTTAAAAACATCGATATTATCGATAAGATAAGGATAAAATATCAAAAATATCGATGTTTTTGGCAGTTTTTTTTATGTGCCAGCTTTATTGGCCTTTTTAAAGATTTTCGTCTGGTTGGAAACTATGTTTAAAGACCCTAAAAATATTTCGAAAATCAAATTAAGAATGGAAATAATAACTTCAGAATGCACATAAAGAGCCATTTAATAGTTTTATCTTATTAAGTAGTCATTTTTAAGGATGGATATGTATAAAATATTCCCTCTTTATGATCACAAATATGATTCTGAAAAAATACTCGAAATATTTGCTGTCGAGATCTCTTTCGATTTCTGGCGAATTACCAGGCACCTCTCTTGTTCATCCTCGGCTCCTCTTAACCAATCAATATTATCAAGTTAGCAAACGCGAATTGCGAGTTTGCGTCCTCGGGCGGTGGTTGGGAGGCGGCAGTGCTAGTGAGTAAGTGTTGTCTGAAAAAGCACGTGGAGTTTATAAAATATGCAAAGCAATACATATTTAAACAGCCCGGAGAGGCGGAGGCAGCTCATTGGAGCAAAAGATGAACATGTCGAAGCCAACGGCCATTGCTTTTGTTTTTTACATGCCCACACGTACAGGTATCATGTGTGTGCGAGCATCGCATATATACCTTTCAGGCACCATATCCTATACGAAATTATATGCTCGCTAAAGATTCCATTTCGACCGTACACAATCTGCTCAGCATAAAACGCTCTTAATACAACCGAACTGTGCGCCCCCGGATAATGAAATAATAATCTGTATCACCGCTAAACAAGCATTAACTAAATGGAGGATTAGCCAAGAATGTTCTTTGATGAGCCTAATGGAGTGGGCAGGTGAATAGATGGAAATTTCCCGCTTAGGCGCTTTGAAGTGATTTCAATAGGCGCTTAACGTTGAGCATTTGCTATTTGATTTTTGGAATCTATTTTATCTAAGCATATCGCAGTAAATCGCAGTAAAATTAACATTGTTTTAGACTTGTTAGTAGTCAGGTTATTTTGTTTAATTAAAGTTTTGTTTAATCGCAGTAAAATTAACATTGTTTTAGACTTGTTAGTAGTCAGGTTATTTTGTTTAATTAAAGTTTTGTTTAATCGCAGTAAAATTAACATTGTTTTAGACTTGTTAGTAGTCAGGTTATTTTGTTTAATTAAAGTTTTGTTTAATCGCAGTAAAATTAACATTGTTTTAGACTTGTTAGTAGTCAGGTTATTTTGTTTAATTAAAGTTTTGGCTGAAACTGAAAAAAATGGATATTATATAAATTGTATGGCATTCAATTCTGTCACATTTAATTTGTGCCTTTTAATAAAAGTTTGCGACTGAAATGGAGAGTAGGAATATTCATTAACGAAACGAGATCTGATTTTTGTTTTTTTTTTTTTAATTTTGTTTGTATTCTAAATCCAAACGTCAACCTTGATGAAAATTGGTTTGGATATTTAAAAACCCCCATTTCACGCACACAATCTGATATTTCAGGATACTGTCGTCCGTGTCGTCCCTTTTCACTCACAATTTTTATTAGGACATCTTAGTGTGACGATTTTTAAATCGATTAAAAAACTAAGGCTTATAAAAAGAAAAGAACAGATTTCCGGACAGGTTACGTTTGGATTTTTTTCCGGATAAAGCTATTAAGAACCGGGCACATCTGTCCGGAAATACAAAATGGCAACACTACATTGTTAGGATGAGTAGCAGATCCAGGATTTTGTTGTGGCGGAGCGGTGGAGGGTAAATTTTGGAAAAACATATAAGTTTTGGATATCCGATCATGGTTAAGATGGTAAAATTTATGCTTTAAACCTCTCAGAATAAAATAAATCTAGAAAATTTCAGGAACACTAATTTTAAATATTAAAGCAATATATTTTGTAGAAATTCTCAAAATCAATTTTCAAATTTTTTGTTGACTCAAACCCTAAAAGAATTATTTAAATCGTAAATATAAAAAACAAAAAGGAAATTAATAAAGTAAAATTCTGTAGAGTTCGTTCCCTATCGATTAAATAATTGTTAGCAATATGTAAAATGAAAAAAATGTGGTTCCAACAATATAATCGCTTTACCATAAAACAGGATTTACATAAATTTGCAAGCCCCAAAACCTTTACGCCCGATTCCTCCATAAAAAGTACCTTGATAACAGAAACAGACAACACATAAATATTGGCATTCAACAGATTTCATTTGAATACGAATTCAAATTCTGCCACCCATAAATCCGTTGCCATTGTGGCATTTAAATCCATAAGGCAGACGTAAACATCCCGAGAAGATGGGATTCCATTGTTGTCGCTCTGATTGGCAGTAGACACGGGGCAATCTGATACCAAAACACGTCGAATCTATGCAACTGAGCCGGCTCAGACTTTTGGCCAAAAATAGCTGCGGGAATAAATAGCAGGAGCCGCGGTAAAGAATGTGGAAGGCTTTGTGCGGGCCATAGAGTTGTAATTAAAAGGAAATCCATATTCATTTCGTGTAAGCAGCCGCAGTGTGGAAAAAGTGTGGCATGCACGTCGAAGGACGAAGGACTCGGAAAAATGGGTAACGTGGAAGGGGACTCGAGGGGATAAGCGGGCCGAGTGTGGCATGTCTCTTTGTGTTTTTGTCAGTCTGGCTGGAACGACACCGAGGAATGCTGACAGGAGCATTCCTGGTCCCTGCTTTCTGGTCCTTCTGCTTGGCGGGATATGGCTACGTGATACAGAAGCCACATAATCTGGGTGCACTGAAGAAATAAATGTTATTGTTCTATAAAAAATGAGATATGATTTTAATAAATAATAATTTAATTTAAACTATATAGCAGCTTAAATTCTTTTAACTTAGTTTTTCATATTTAATAACGTGAAGGGATCTACATACACATTTTTATAGCGCCCTATCATCAATTTAATATATTTTATTGACTTGATCACATATTCTAAAATGTTATGCCCTTTTCCTAGTGTATAGATAGTTTCGGGGGACCCTAATTTTCAGGCACGCTGCCATCTCCAGTGCATATTTGCTTTCGCTCGAAAGCATCGAGGTCTGCCGAGGGTCTGGGTTTGGCTATGGGCTTTCTGTCGGCCTATTTTGTGGCCGCCGCTTTGCATGTTGCAAACAATTTTCCAGAGCGGCGGCAGCAAAGCGGCAAAATGTTCGTGCGACTAATTTGTGAAAAAAGGAAGAAAGCCCGGACAAGAAAAACAACAACGTCAACTGGCACGAGACGTTAAAATCAACGGTCCGTGTCCATTAAAATGGGGCCAGAAAGCAGGAAAAAAAACAAAAATATTATAAGCGCAGCTCTCTGCGTTCCTGTTAATGAGAAATAATCACAGGAAAAAAAAACATCAACGAAAAAGGCGAGCAAACGGCGGCACATTTAATGTCCCCGTGTGAACATGTTGGATATATAACTAACCGTATACTGTATGTATATAGTACACAAATAAGCAGAACAACCTTTTGCGACAATCGGTAAACACACAAAGCTAATAAAAAACTGTAAAATATTCAACAATTGGCAAAGCTTTTAAGAGTCTTACAGACGCCCCCGATATTGAAATGTAAACCCCGCAAGTTACCGCCCCACAGCGGGCGCCAAAAAATATGCTACCCATAACGCCACGAAGAAAAAAATATATATTGGGGCAGTGATAAAGTGGGGGGAGATAAATAAGTGGCGCACGTTGAGTAAAATGAACTGAAGGAGAAGGGGAAAAGAAAGCAAGAAATTTGTTTTGGCTTCTTACAAAAATGTTTTTGCAAACTTTAAGTGGGTAAGGCATATTGGTTAAAGGATACTTTAAGGTGAACAAAGTGGTCGGGAATTCATGAGGAAAAATTGGGAAATTGTCTGTTATATTTACTTATCCAACTATGAATAAAAATTCTGTCAATATTGGTAATTATTTGTCTTTAAGTCTCAAGATGAACTGGAAAAAAAATAATTCATCATTAACTTTTGTTTGTTATTTCTTAGGAAAGATTGCACATATAAGACTCCGTTTAGTTGAATTTTCATGAATTTTCTCAACAATTACAAGCGGAATAGGCCTGCGTATTTATCTCTTAATCAGGAAATCGGTAGTTGCCTTAAGTACGCATTTACCATCAATCACCGCACCGCCGCCACCTATCGAAGTCGTATATTATCTGCCTTATTTTTGAAGGTCGACCCAAAGTAGAACCATTTATAAATAGGCGACCCAGGAGCGTTCTCTTCGGTACGATTATTACCAGGGTTGTGGCCATAAATTACGCAGCTAGAACAATACTCTCGCACACAGACAATGTCGACTGGCTTTAAGTAATCCTCGCTTTTATAATGAGCATAAAGGATAACCAGAACAAAGCCCAAGGAGAAACGGAAGCTGGAGCTTCTTACGGAATATGCATAGAATTATGATCTAACAAAATTGCAAATTAATTGAAATGAATGGGGAGCAAAAGCGAAACTTTTTTGCGGCAAACGCAAAGCAAACACCATCCGGGGAAAACAAACTACGAAACAAAACGTAAACATTTCAATTATGTCGCTGCGGCAGGGAGAAACTTTTTTTCGTGCTAATTAAGCTCAATGGGTGCTCAGAGTGGAGCTCCAGTTCCAGTAATTAGTCGGCTGAAGTCTAAACAAAGCCAGGAACTCGAAAGCAAATGAGCCGAGTCGAAATGACAGTGAGCAGGGGGGCGGGGGGGATGGGAAATGGAGGCAAGAACAATGGCAGCAGGCCATTTCCGGTTCGCTCATGTGTGCCGTCGCTTTTCACCGCCAGGGGGCGCTCGAGTGCTCCACTTCCGCCGTCCGCTCGCTCACCCTTTTCTGCGATTGTGTTGGTGTTTGCCTTCGTGTGGGTGTTGCAGCAACAGTTTGTTGCTGTTGTTGCTTTGTTTGGTTGCTTGTTTGCCAAGACAACGACACGCTTATAAATTTTTAATTAAATTGTTGTTTTCCAGTTTGTCGCCGTTGTTTTTGCTGTTATTGTTTAGTCCTATCTAGTCGCAGGAAAGCGCATTGATTGTCCCCCTTCTCGCTTGTGCGTGAGTATATGTGTGTGTGGGAGTGGCCATATCCTTTGTTTGGCAATTGATTCACTATAGCTTGTGCAATCGCCCGTCCATATTCGATAGCTTCTCCGGGGCAAATTGAGTTGTTTAACTTGCAATTGAACCGGGCCAAGAGATTAAGTGGTTGAAGTCCGTAAAGTTTAACCTTTGCAAAGAAAATCGGATTGAGCACTAACTGGAAAATGCGGCTGGTGTCTTAAGGCAATGTTAGTTTAAACTTTAAAGCTTTAACAATTTTCATTGAGTTTCAAAATAGTCTTCATGATATGAACTAGTGTATAGGGAATGCAACTGAAAATTCGTTATATTATAAATTCGTTAATATTAGTTAGTTATAGAATAATTCTTGTAGTATTGGGATTTTATAGTTTCTATTTAATGACTTTAAATTAGCTAAGTTATTCTACAATAAATAAAACCAAAGTTTACAAATTTTATTTTCAACAAATTAACAAAATAAATTTATTTAGCATATAAAAATAAATTTAAAATAAGGCATTCCCAATAAAAAAACACCAAAGCCATATAATTTTTCAATTTCAAACGCAATAAAGAATTTTCCTACGTGCTGACGGTCATTCCGACGCATAAAGAGCACATGAAAGTAGTTTATCCTACGTACACATGTCTAGGCCATTAATAACAAATTTATTATGTATTCCCTATCAGAGCTCAACCAAAAGCTTAAGCCAAAACCCCATCGAGACCATTTACATGTCTGAACCATTTTTTGTAGTGTTTGCCTATGACAAATTAACTTATTTAGTTGCGGCAGCGGCGGACTGTCGTACGAAATAATTTATCAAATTCCTATATAAATTATTGATGTCCTCGCTGAGGACGGAGTTTCGGTGTGTGTGTGTGTATTCCTAAGTGGGTGGGTGTTGCATGTGTGAGCTGGTACAAAGTGCCCAAGCCCACACAATATTTTCTCTGTCCCGCTGCAAGGCGGTTGAATAAAAACTGCCATCAGGCGTAGGCGTAGTGGCAAATGCCAATCACGGGCATTAAGTCAGTGGTAAAGGAACGGAGGTGGATTTCGGTGCTCCAGTCTGAGTGGGAGGTACAAATAATGAGCTCGGTGGGTGTGGAGCGGCCAGAGCCAAAACGGGAAATCGGGGCCAAATGATAAATGACAGTGCAGTCGAGGCCCCTCAAAATTAACATAATTTTCTCCTTTTAATTGGCTGATGGACGGGATGTGCACTGGAAAACATTGTGTGTTAAGTACTAATTTTAAACTGAAAAAAAAACATTCTGAAGGGAGTGCGAGGGAGATAATGAGATGCAATACCAATTTTTGCTCATAACTTTTTAATGAATTGTCCGATTTTAAAAATTTCTTCTACATTTTGGTAGGGGTGTTTAAACACAACAAAATTGTATTTATACTTTTCCAAAATCTTTAATGATGTAAGCGCCAGAAAGTACTTTAAGGCGATAGTGGGCGTTTGCGATGCGTGTGAAGTTTGAGAATATGTGTGATCAACCCAATTTTCTAGTTTTTGTAGTTTCCGAGATCTCAGCGTTCATACGGACAGACAGACAGACGGACATGGCTAGTTCGACTCGGCTAGTGATCCTGATCAAGAATATGTATACTTTATAAGGTCGGAAACGCTTCCTTTTACCGGTTACATCATTTTGCACGAATACAATATACCCTTTTACTCGTTATTAAATAAATTAAAAACTTTCATCGAAAAGCTTGTATTACTAAAAAGCAACGTCCCTGCTTCCCCACATAATTAGATTTAGACCTTATCGAAATATTTTTGTCAAATTTCTCAAGCAATTTACAGCTATGGAATATCATACCCAACTTTATTTCCGGTGCAGAAAGAGCAAGGAACATTTACCATCGTTGTTGGTGTCGGTTAGGCTTGTTTGTGTTTGCTTTGGTGTTGGTTAGTGTTGGCTGCTCCTGTGGTGCCGCTGCCATTCCTACTGCCATTGCTTCTGCCGGTACCGGGTAATTTTGCATGCAAATAACTGGAAATTAGTGTAAGTGCTCACTGACATGCCACACACAGAGCGGCAAAGCCAGTGCCTGTGTCTCGGCCGGGGCTCCTGGATCCTTAGCACCTCTGCTTCGTGCTGCCAGGACTTCTTTTTCCTTTCCCGAGCTTTCAACTACGTGGGCAGCGCAGGGAAACCCCACAGCCAATGGCAGAGACGGAGATAAACAGACGCCGGCCCCATAAAGTGGCAAACGCTTAGGAAAACTGCTCTCAACACAGAAAAAATATGATTGAAAAATGCTCCTTTTTAAATCTTCAGTATATGTAATTCATTAAGAACTTTTAAGAGTACATCAAAGCTTTGTAAAACATTTATTTCTGTAAATTAAAGAACGGATTTAAAAGGTCCGAAAGAGTTTATTTTTGCAAACTATGAAATCATTTGCTTTTATCATTAAGCTCATAAGATAAATTCGTAGGACTGAGCATTTTGTTTGCCTTCAAAAAGGCTTATTATTAGCTGATTAAAAAGTAATAATAAAGTTTTAATAATTAAGAAAATGTAAAATTCTTAAAACATCGGACTTACATGTTGTTTTTTAGTTAATGTTCCTCTCAAATTTACATTACTATTTTTAGGACCATTTGTGAGATTTGCAGTTTTAAAGATATTCTTGCTATGTTCCTTGAATAGTTAAAAGAAGAAATTATAATGCCCTCTACAAGGGTATAAAAAAGAAAAAGTGGTAAAATAACATAGATTTCTTTACTTCTAACAAAAATTTCCGGACTAAAACAAATTAAATTATTAATTTTTAAGGAAGATTAAGTTTTATGTCATTACGTCAACTATAAGATCCTTTTTGAATTTCTTTTTCTAAATTGGTATTGGGTACTTTTCGCTCAGTGCCGAAGCTCCATGTGGGCGTTGTATGGCAGCATATCTAAATCGACTCCTCAGCCACTGCCAATGCAACTTTCTCCCTTCGCTCAGCTGCTCGCTGTCCTGGAACATCAGCGCTCTAAAATGCCATTAAAATGCAATGAGCGCTCAAACGTTTTATGCCACGAGCTGAGCTCGGATTTAAAAATGCAGTCGGTTAACTCGCTTAGATGGAATAGAATCGGAAGTGCAGAGGCGTTGCCGCAGGGATAATTTTAACATAATTATGAAACTTGACGGGGTTACGATTAATTATGGAATCGAGTGCAGGTTAGCTTAAAATTGTTAGAATGCGAACAGTTGTTGTAAAATAAATTCCTAATTTGTTCAATAAACCTCTTTATTTAATAAATATGTTTATTAAAAAATATATCTTTCGTTTTTAAATACTTATAATTCTAAAGCAATGCAAAGTGGGTGTAAGACCACTATGATCTAAATTACAAATTTTACTAAGCCAACTTATAATAATCCGTGAAATTCAAATTCGTTCCGATTTCATTGTTTATTGTTCTATGAAAAAATATTCTGCAATAAGCTGATCAAAATTTTACAACACTCTTAACTAAAAGTATTTTGTTTAAATAGATTTTGGCAAATAATATTTTTCTTCTTCTGCATTATGTGATCTTTAATTTAATCACAGCTATTGCAGAAAATATTTTTTTCAACAAAAATAAATTAATTTTTTTTAATAACCTTTTTTTACTGTTTAATATTATTATAGAAATATCATAAGCTTGTCTGGGCCCTGTGTTTTCTTTATACATTTTTAGCCACTCATTTATAAAGCGTGTCCAATGAAATTGTTTCCTTGCGGAATCCAAACTCTAAAAAAATACATTTAGTCACACTATTACCGTTGAAATGTACAAGTCCCATTTAAGTTGTGTTTTCTTGTTGCTGCTGGCAGATGGATTTTTCGGGAATCGATTTCAAATTAATTTGATAAAGGAGCTGAGTAGTACAAATTTACCGCATAACTTTGTGATTTCGCCATTTGCGATTCACCAGGCTCTAGCACTCCTCTATCTGGACAAGGATATTCGCAAGGATTACCAATTGGCCAATGCCCTTCGATTTACGGGCCGTCGTAGTGCCAAGATTGTGAACTTTTTCGGAAAAGCACGTTGGAAAGCGAATAGGCAGCATTTTGTAATGGCAAATCGAATTTACTTTTCACCGGATTACAATGTATCGCAGAACACGAAGAAAATAAATAAAGCTATCGGTGTTGATGTGGAGCACATGAACTTCACCGACGGCCACAAGTCGGGCGATGAAATCAAGAAGTGGTTAAGCAAAACCATTGAGAAGGCTTCACAGAATATTTTTGATAAAAATGATCTAACAAACAGCACTCAGCTTGTGGCCCTGCAGGGTATGTCTATGTCCTGTTTGTGGAAGCATCGCGCTAAATCGCTGACAAAACAGAGCTTTAGTATCGCAAGGCCCAATAAGGCGCCTTACATCATCAGGGTCGATATGATGTATACGAAGGCACCATTTGAGTTCTTCAACGATGATGAAGTCCGCGGTGTTATGATCCCATTTTCTAGGACCGATATCGGTATGCTGGTGTTGATCCCCAGACGATATGACACCCAGAAGGTGCTACAAAATCTGGATAAATATTTGCAAATAAAAATGAGAAGAGCCGAAGAGACTCATCTGTTCTTACCCCTTTTCACGGTCCAAGATACCATGGACTTGAATACAGCCCTGAAAGCTGTGGGCATTAGGAATATGTTCAACAACGTTGGTGATGAAAATCATGCGGATGCTGCTAATTTCAAGCAATACAACTTCCTGGAAGTCAAGCCAAATCGGGTGTTAAGTAAGTGATTTTTTATTTATTGATTTATTTTGGTTACTTTATTTTACTTTACTTTACTTTCAGTTAAAGCAGATGTGGGGAGCGACAACGACCAAAGAGTGGTCAAAGTCAACCAGGCTTTTGTATTCGTTATCAAGGATCAAAGCAACATTTACATGGTCGGGCGGATGGAGAATATTTGATAGTGCAGTTGCAGGAAAATTCCACTGAAATGTCAGCTGAATTGTAAATTAAATTAACTTGAATTAAGCCAAACAAGAGCCGCACAAAAGTGTGTGTTTATTCCGGCCATTAGTGAAAGCGGTTGAAGTGGGGTTATCCCGCGATTCCCCAATGGCATTGTTTACAACGTTGCCGCGCATATTAATTGCCTGTTTAAGCAAATTGAGGCCACAAAACATCAGCATCAACGTTGGTATCCAGCTCCTGTTCCCTTTTTTTTGTTTTTTTTTAGCTGTGTGAGTTTGGTGCCCCGTGGCATTCCACAATTACTCGCGATTGCGGTGCCAACGAAGCCAAATGCTGACAATTGCATCATGGCAGCCGAGTGGCGACCCTCCTTGCAAACTGCACTTGCATAAATTATAAGACTGGGGCACCGGAAACCGACGCTGATTTCCCACAAACCCAGCGGTGCCAGAAAGACATTGACGACAGCTCTCGGTCCTCTAAGTGCCGGTTTCTCCACAGGATTCGAAATGAACGGAATTAAGGATGTGAAAAGTGGCAGGAGGTCTCCCGAGCTGCAATGTACGGCTTTGATTTTGGGTTAGCTACCTCGAATGTTGAAATAAATTATTTAAATTCTTAGTTATCAAGAAGTCAAGAACTAATTGACCGAGAATATCAAAGGGGTTATTTGGCTTTGATAATGTTTAGAAAATCTTTTTCACATTATATGGCACTGTCTTTAAATTAAGGAACAAAGAGTTCTCCATTACCAAACATAACTAAATTATTAAAATCCAGTACTTAACATTTGAAAACCCTGTGTCGAGAGCAATTAACCTAGAAATAGTGCCCCAATTTACGGGTCTTGTAAGTTCTTGCACAACATGACATTGCTCATACGCTCCGCTGGCCGCACAATCACAACAAACTTGCATGCACCAAGTACTTTTATTGGTTAAAATAAAAACCGATGGCGCCTACGTTTCACATGGCTAGCAGGACTTCCTGGGGCAGGAGTGGGTGGTGTTTTCCTCGGGGTGATTGCTGCCACGTAGAGCTTATAAAATGCAACAGAGTGGAGCGACATCGACATCGGCATCACCAGAATGCACAAATGAAATTTTCAGGGCCGAGAACCACAGATGGCGGTAGCAAAAAGGTGGATCAATTCGGATTGGCTTGACTAGAAAGAAGGTCAGGCAGCAGCCAAGAATTACACGGAGAATAAATCGAAAAATTAATATTTCAACAGTTTAGAGGGTTTCTTGAAAAAGCACCCCAAAATGTCCTTTATCTATTACTGTGTTTATACGATGCCAAATTCACGCAATTATTTCACGCTTTCAGCCGATTCGTGTCTGTATAAACGCCATTTTGTGAATTCGGCAACACATGAAAGTTGACTATGATTTCAGCCTCAAAGCATGAATTGGTGGTGCCCAGCTCTGGTAACTCTGTTACAAATTATCAGCGTTGCCAGATCATTAGAAATTAAAAGCCCTTTATAGGCTATTTCTCCATTCATCGGTATTAAAAGTTGAAAATTATCACCTATTTTTACCGGTCCGGCATTCCTATCAGCTGAGAGTGAAGAAAAGCATGCATTTTGGATGTGTCGTATAAACAGGGGATATTTCTAGATCGCGCTTTCATGAAATCGTAAATCTCATCGTATAAACATAGTATGTGATTTAATAACAAAGGGTGATTTTCAAGATGTCTTTTTTTGAAGGAAATATATTATTATAAATATTATTTATTATATTAACTCAAAAGTTATATATCTAATAATTTATTTTTCTTGCAAATATGTCCGAAAAAAAAACTCCAGATCAAAAAAATGTAAAATCAAAATCCGTTATTAAATTATACAAAAAATGCAAAAAAAATATTTTTTTTTACTTTTAAGTTGTGTAACACATACTAAATACATAGTTGTTACCTCAAAGTACTGATCCTCAATAGTTTTGGTTTGTCATTATTCAGTTTTGGACTCAGTCTTCTTAATTGAAAAAAAACTTGGTATAATTTTTAAAAATGTTGCATAAAAATAATGTTTTATATTATACACCCTATAAAGAAGGTTAAGCACTTAAAGAAACCGTGGCGTGGTAAGTCACACAGAAACGATTGTTAGAGGGTGTGGCTACAAAGTAAAAGTCGTGAGAAAAGTCAAATAACCTACGAATCGGAAAAGTTTGATGAGAACAAATGGCAACAATTATAAGGCAGACAGCGGATACTCGTGCTAGAATCGCTCCCTTTGTTCTCGTACTTCAACTTTATCCTTGGCTTTTCTTTATTCCCCCTTTTGCACAGAAGTTAAACTCACTTAATTGAATTGAATGCCAAACATCGACGTCGATGGGTATGATCATGATGAAGGCAAAGTGCACTCGAGTGCAAGTTATTCAGCCAGCTCTTCTTGCAGCTGGCAATATGGCAAATGGATTCGACTAACAATGCCGTAGGCTATAAATGCCTGCTCTTCGCTCGAATGCCAAAATCGGGCTAAGGAGGAAGTGTATTAGCGTGTCAAAATGACATAAACTAAAATCACATTTTAGCCCATTGTTTGTTGTAGAGACATGGCAGAAAAGGGCATAAAAACAATAACCGACAAGCGCATAGGAAATGGCAAATGATTACGGGGCCTGGAACTCGGAAAAAATCTTTATATACGCATTAGCATTAAATTAATTTGTTTACGGGTATTGCTACTAAAGCAAACACTTCGATTGACTACTCAAAATTCGTTTGATATGCTTTTTTCAAAATCAACATTATTCTTTGATAACTTAAAGTCCCTTGTATGTACATTTTTTTTTTGTATGTTTACATTTTAGAGAACAATTTAGTATAGTCCAACTTCCCCCAATTACGCCACTTCTTTTCAACCTTTAAATCCACCCTTGTCCAACTTTTGGCTTTCACCTAGACGGCATAAGTTATCCTTTGTTTTCACCCATTTTTTTATTGAATGTTCACACGAGTCTGAACTATCGTCTAGTTCACAGACCCCTCCTATCCCCACGCTGGCAAATCAACCCCACAGCTCATTTAACACATTGACTTTTGGCTTATTAACACCGGGACACAAAGGAAGGGTCAGGTTCGTGGCGAGACCAAGGCTGTTTAACTAATGGACTGGGCATTAAATCGAATACGCTCGTTATACACATGACTTCGATAATAATCGATAATGATTTGTGTGAGTAAATCAGGGGAAAGCTCAACCACGTTCCACGAGACGTAGATTATAGTGCATGCACGTGTTATGCTCTCTGTTTTCACATCATTTGGCTTGTATTTTTTAAAAATATAAATAAAATTAAAATTATATTTAATATTATAAAAATCTAACAATTCTAATGGCAGCTATGTGATGTATTCGTCAGATTCTTTTTTAATTTAATTAAAAAATCTTGTTTATTAAACAAAAATTCGATTAGAACGAAAAAAAGACTCTTGGGAAAGTTTCATACCGATATCTTTACAACAAGTTTTCGTAGAAACGGACAGATGAACGGACAGACATTTTTTGGTGGGAAACTAAAAAAATTCCAATTCCATTTAAGATATTTAAATAAACCTTACTAAGAAAAATTGATCATTACAATTGATGCTTATTTTTCCATATTATAAACCTGGTTATAAATGCTATTGGTTTTAGTGTAATAACCAAATATGATATCGTGCCACTGTGCGTATACTTGATAAGTGCTCCCCATTTTTACGGCCACCGACTTCGACTGCAAGTTCTTTTCAATTAAAAACTTATTTGGCACATTTCAAATGCAAAACTAGAAGCGGTCTGGTAACTTTCGTTTCCTCGACAATTTGTGGCTGCTCTTTGGCAAAGTTTCGCCCTGCGAAAAGTCGCGTTGTGCTACGCATAGAAATTGAGTTGCCCTCATTGTTGGCTCTATTGTTATTGCTGTGGCCACAAAATGGTTGGCGCACAACAACACTTAAGCTTAAGTGACTGTTCGAGACTTTGTGTTTTTTTTTTTTAGTTGGCCGTAGAGAAGCAGGGCAAACCTTGTGACTGCGTGACCGGAAAGTGTTTGGCGCTTCCGGTTGCCGCAGCCACCGAAGCGGCCAAAACCACCGCAGCAGCCAAAACCACAGCGGAAGTTTTGCCACGTAGACAATAACACCCATACAGCCACAGTTACAAGTGCACGAGTACAAATACAATGGCAGCCAGGACGAGTACTTGTACCTGGCTTGAAATTCCAAATTGTAACGCCCCAGCGAACTTTTAATGCTCTGAAAATAACCTTTTCGCAGACATCTTGCGATTTAATACAAATTATCTTGATTCAGTTGAGGACTGGAAAATAGTGTTAAACATAACTAAACTGTTTTCAAAATATTGGAATACTTATTAAACCTAAATTACATCGTGGGACAGCTATTTTCATCATATATAACCTCAATACATTTTGAAAAGAAACCAAATACCGAAACAAAAGAGCAATCCATTTATGGACTAACAACCACATTATTATCCTTATCAAGTCAAGTGGAATCAAAGTCTACTTTAAAGAGCTCAGATATGCAAACGATGATACCATCTTATCCTCGCCGTTGAGCAAACTAGTTGCCTGTTCGAGTGTTTACGCAAGAGCATTTCGATGTCAGTCAATTCAGAAAATTCTTGGCCTCTTGACCGATTCCCAAGGAACTCAGGAATACCCCTACAAAGGATATATACCAAAACAGCTGTTATTCTGCAGCAAAGCCCCTCAAAATTGGAGTGGATTTCATGGAGTGAAAAGCGACAAAAACGGACAACAAAGAACGGGAAACCTCGACAGACACCAAAAGATGCAGATACAATGCCCTAGAAACAGATTGCTCATAGGCAGCAAAATGTCACGTTTTGACCGTAAAATGTGCTAAACTGTTAATACGGCAAACACACCATAAGCGAAATCAAATAACAACAAAGCCGGAAAAACGGAAAGCCGGAAAATCGGAAAGGGTGGGCCAGCTATTGGACATCTCTTTTTCATTTCGCTGCCCTCGCGATTTTATGCAAATTCCGTATTGAGAGGGAATACCTGAGAAGCTGGAAAATAAAAGTTAAGTTAATTGCTTTTGCATAAAGCAGGCGCCAAGAGGCAGAAAGTCAAAGGAGGCAGCTGAATGGTGAATGGGAAAGAAATGAAACTCAGTCCAGCTGCCAGTTGAGTTGCTGCTCAATTGAGTGGAAAAATTTTTCATCCATTGGCTTCCATTTTGCGGGGAGCGCTTCGGCAAGGGTCCGGGAAATTCAAGGCAGTCTGAGGAATAAGTTTGGAAAAATTGTGGAAATTTCCAAGCGAGGCTAAGAAGTGAAAGGCTGAAAGAAATCAATGAACACGCCACGAAATCGTTTTTGCAAATAAAGTATAGTATGGAGTATGTTAATTTAAACGAAGAAATATTTAATTTAAGAAATAAATCACAAGATTAAGCAACAATAAATGAAATCCAATTAATTTTTAATATTCTTAAGAAGACTCTTTAATTGATATTAAATAAAAGTCAGAAAATAAATGTGATTAATCTAATCAAGTCTATCTGCGTTTGTCAGCAATCTCCGGCAAATCTTGATCGAGTTAGGAACAGCCTTATACTTTTAACCCATTTCATTTGTCAAAGGCCATGCGAAAAGATGTGCGTAAGCCAAATGAATTCGGGTTCGGGTTAACTGGCCCCAACAAAAGAAGCCTAATAAATGAGGGTAAGGGCGGTCCTTAGCAGTTAATAAGTATCGCAAACAAGTTTCTTAATCCCATACCCAGCAATTTGCCGCCTAGGTCAACGAACAAGTTGATAAACAGTGGACCCCCTTTTGAAAAACACACATCTGGGAATCCATTAGGGGCCAGCTGGCTTTAAGTCAAATACCCGTGTGAAACAATGAGTCGACTTCAAAGAGAGTTGAACGACTCCCACAAAAAACCCCAGAAAACTTTTCTTTGAGAGGTAAACGGCTCCGTGTGCCCGGCAAAGTATGCAACCATATTTTACACATGAAAGTTTAGTGCCGCAGCCAAAAAACGAAGAAAAGGGACCGGACTCCGGACTACGGACTCCGGACAAAAAACCACATTGTTGGCCGCACGGGCTACATAAATAATTTCCACCACACACTTACTCACTCACCAAGTCCTGGCACTTTGACTAAATGGTGTGTAATAAAATTTAAATTGCTTTTGTCTGGATTTTCTTTTAGTATTGCCGTTAAAGTTGCCTTTGCGAAGGAGGAATTTCCTCATCTAGGCCAACTAGACACCATGGTGAATCCAAAATTTGTAGTAGAAAGTGGTTTAATATTATTACAGTGTCCCCTCTGAAAAAAAAAGTTAAATTATACTTTTTATATCCAAATTAGGGGATGTAGTAAATGAATCATTGTCTAAAAAGTTTTAAGTGAATAAATAGTTAAGTTATATGGGCCAATAAATTTCAAATTTCATTCATTTTTAATATAGCTTTTTTGTGTTAATAACATTTTGCATGGGCTCTATTTTAATAAATTTGGTTCTATTGAAGAAAGCCATCATAAACCGGAAATCTTTTAGTTCATTTAATTATTTTTATTTCTTAAATGTAATTATTTCGCAAAAAGACACTTCGAACCCAAAATATTTTAAGTCCTAATTTAAATACAAAATTTAAAATTTGTTGAATAAAACGCGAGTATTTATGGCCTAAAAAATCCTTAAAATTAACCACAAAAATTAATACTACCCTTGCAAATTTAAATCTGATTTTTACTAGAATCTTTTGAATACTAGGTATTGAAATTAAACATTTTTAATATAACTTGAAAAAAACCTACACACATCAAAAAAAACCCCATCCACAAAAAATTGTCAATTTTGTCATGGATATAGGTGTGTGTCTTTGTGTGTATTTGTTGTTTTGAAAGTAACTATTTACTTAGTAGAATTGACTATTTTTTGTGGTTGGGGACTGATTGACCATTATAACAGTTGATTTTACCAATTTTTTTTTGTGTGTAGGCTTAGTTGTTATATTTTGTAATTTTGCCTGGAGTTTCCATAAATTGACCCACCGTGCTGGCCAGTGGCCACACACTTCGGCATTTATAACAATTGCCCAAATTGCTGCTAATTAAATATGATTTAGCTGGCTAGTGCAAACGTCTGTCTTTGGCTGAGCTGTCAATATTTGTCAGGAAGCGGGCGATAAAGCGGCCGTGTCCTTACACTCTCACACAGACGTGTCTGGAACTGTCCCTGACCCCTGACATTAGACCGTGCATGAAACCGACCTCGGGCAACCAAATTTGTTTATAATTCAAATAGCAGAAAAAACGGCAAACTATGCAACAGCAAGGAAAATTGTGGAATTGTATAAAAACGAGGCAAGGAAAACACGTTAAGCAAACACGATAACGATACTATATAGATATGAGAAGGGAGCCAGCAAGGACAACAAGGACACTGCCGAAACACAAGCAGGCAAATTTATTTCAATTTAAAAATTTTGGTCACGCTCAACACAAAAAGCGAGTTAAGCGAGTGGGTGAGAAATGGAGGGATAAAGTGGGAAAAGGGGCAACTGCCATTTGTATAATTGCTGTCGTGATGGCGGAGTAACTCTGCTCCGCACTGCCAATGTCTTTTCTTCTCTCCCAGCCCCTCGAAGATTCCTACTTTATGCCATGACACGCTCCAAGGACGCTCGACAGCAAATGGATAAGGACATTATCATCTGTGGACAGGGGGGCTTAAAAAACGGCAATATGAAAACTAGCCAGCGCGAGGATAACCGGAGGCAGGATGTTATTGAAATTTGAGATGAGCATTGGCCAGTAGAAAATACTGCGGGCTACATAGAGCTGCACAAGCCGAAATTTTAGGTGAAACAACAGGGCTGAAACTTTTTGAAGTAGTTGAACGCTTCATACAAATTTTGTTTTACTTATGCTTTAAAAAACGTTTTTCTTTACTTTTTAAAATGATTTGGCCGTGTTTTTGAACTTAAAATGTTGCGATATTCGACATTATTTCTCTGTATTTGAATCCAAACAAAGTAGTAAAACATTTAAAATCTAATTACAAATTAAAAAAAATAGAAGGAAAGTTAATTTTTCATAAAAAATTAGGTAAACTTGTTCTATGATATTGTATTACTTTTTTATAAGCAGGAAATTGAATTGAATTTGAATTGAATTCGAAATTTAGAAATATTTTTAGAATGCTATTCCCAAGACTAGAAGGTAATAGTCTAAAATAAGTTCGGTTTTTAACCCTGGCTATCATTTTTTAAGACGCCTAATATGAAGAAATTGCAAAGCGATTTTTTCTTTAGTCAATATCACTTCACGCCGCCATCTCCATTAAAATATTTATGCAGAAAGCCAGCCAACCGTCGACGATTTATGTCTGGGAACTAAGTACTTGATATGCAATGGCGATTCGAAATCGCAGACGGGCAGTTCAGTGCCGACCAGGCTGCATATAGCCATACGTATATGGTATTGCTATACTAGAACCGGACTGTCCGGGGCCTTGACAATGGCAATGAGACCGTCGGACTCGTGTGTTGACATCGATTGACACGGGTGGTGCGGTGCCTTCAGGTCGAAGGCCATCGCCACAACTACGGCAAACTTTTTTCCAACCGAGTTCGAGTTCAAGTCGGCAGAACAAAAAATAAACGTGAATGTCGTTAAGTTGAGGTAACCCACGTGTTGTCCTTGCCCGAGCGTTTGATATATGCAACAAGCAATCGGGAAGGTGTGGGCCTGGGAACCGGGCCAGGTGTCCCTGTCTATATGTTTGTGTGTGGTCAGATTGTTGTGGCTGTTGGGAACGGAAAGCGGTTGAAATTGCTCATTGGATGGCCACACAAAACTTGTGGCAATCAACGAAATTATAGAGGAAATGGGAAAAGTTTACGACAACTTTCGGACACAAGAGTTAAATGTTTTAATCCGGCCAAAAACGGTTCAAAGCTGATTGAAAAACCATAAGGGAAAATAGTATGTAAATGACCAAGGTCAAATCTACTTCAAAGATACTAGGATGATCTGGGATATTAAAATATTTAACTGTTAATTAAATTCTCCAAAATTAGCTTTTACAAAATCTATAAAATAACTCGAAAAAACGCGAAATCACCTTTCAGGAAAGAAACGTTGAAATAAATAAGGGCTACCCGCAATTTACCAGCCACGAATAAATCAGTGGCATTATAAATTATTATAGTAAAGCCGTAAGCACTAAATTATCGCACTCTGGGGACATTTACCAGCACTTAAGATTGTCAACAACACCCATTAGCATGTGATGCGATCCGCAAGGCAAACTTAATTCAAAGTAACGAATTGAATTGCTCAAACTAATTATTGGACCGTCCTACGCAGCTGGGGCGATATTGGGGTTAAAGCGGGGTCCTTGGGGTTTCGGGGGGAGGTGCTACGGAGCGGCTCCGCATCCGCATCCGTGTTCGTGTCCGGGCGACTGATTTATGCTTGCAGGCGTCGCAAAAGCATTCATCCGTCCTGGCACCAACAGTATATCCTTCAACTTGACCACCATGAATGTTGGTCTGGGAAGGAGGAAGGAGGTCGGTTCTTCATATTGCGGTCTCCATACAGCTGGATGGATGTGAGTGTGCGAAGTGTCCTTGTCAAACACTAATGGCGTCGTCGCCATTGCCTTTGTCCTTGCCAGCGTGTTAATGTGCGACAGTTTCCTGCTATGACGTTTCCTCCCAACAGGCTAAAATCGAATTGAGAAGCAGCTTTTTAAATTCCCCGTTTGTTTGTGCGAGGTAAAGCAATTGAAACATGTTTCCGGCTTGCCGTGAATTCGATCCGTCTCCTTTTGGCGAGAAATGAGTTGAAAGCCAGGACATCTGGGCGAGCTCGCATGAGGTCTCTGGGGTCAAACAGAAAGGCTGCATTTGCTCCTGCACGGCTGCTTGATTTATCCTTTTCTCTGACTCGATTTCATTTTTTTGCAGAATTTATGCCTGTGCAGTTTTCCATCGATTTTCGTCTTGCGCCACAACGGACTGGGGATGAAACACCAAACACATAAAACGGATTTGATATTAAAAAAATATGCAGGTAAAAATACGTTGTACCATATGAGAACTTTAGGGTGGACTTATGAAAAATCAATTTTAAAAAATATATATTGGTTGTTTGGCGTTAAAAAGTTACTCATTCAAATGTTTATAATTTTATGTTATTTTATTTTATTTTTTTAAGTATAAAGTTTAATCTTAAACCATTATTTTAATGATTTTATTTTCTCCTCGTTTTTATTAAAATAAAACAAGAGAGAACGCTATAGTCGGGTGCCCCGACTATCAGATACCCGTTACTCAGCTAAGGGAGTGCGAGGGAGATAGATATATAAAATCTTTGATCGGGCATAACTTTTTAACGAATGGTCCGATTTGAAAAATTTCTTCTACATTTCGATAGGTATCGATAATCACAATAAAACTGCATTTTTACATTTTCAAAATCTTTAAAGGTGTGGACGCCAGACACCTTTCAAAAAATGGTTTAGGGCGATTAAGGGCGTTAGAGGGGGCGTGGCACCATTTTGAAATAAACTTGCGCTGCGTAGGAACTCCAAGAATATGCATGCAAAATGCCAATCCTCTAGCTTTTATAGTTTCCGAGATCTCAGCGTTCATACGGACGGACAGACGGACATGGCTAGTTCGACTCGGCTAGTGATCCTGATCAAGAATATATATACTTTATAGGGTCGGAAAAGCTTCCTTCTCCCTGTTACATACTTTTGCACGAATACAATATACCCTTTTACTCTACGAGTAACGGGTATAACTAGTCGTATAGGACAACACTGCGTATGAGTAATGTCACTAAAAGGCCGTTTTAAAAATACCGGATAAGGTTCTTAATAAGAACTTCTTATCTCCTAAGAAAACTATTTCTATAAGCACTTAAGTATTAAATGAATTGTATTAAAATGAGAATATAGACATCCGTAGTGTATTAAAACATAATCGAAAAAGTCATCCGTTTTATGTAACCTAAAAATGTTTTTTACACTCCTAATTTTGTTTTTATCATTTTTTTAACATTTTTTTAAATGCCGTGATTATATATACGAAAATAAGGTTAAAGAGATGATTACCTGCCATAGTTTGGTAATAGTTTTTTAAGGTGCTCTGACTGAGAACTAAAGAATTCGCGTTTTTGAAATCAATATTTTTCTTTATTCTGGGATTTGGCAATGAGCACAGAGCCATCCTAAGCACACGTGTTGGCAATGTGCTGCATAGACGTCGAGAAAACCGAGCACAAAACACCGAACAGCACACCAAACAGCACACAGCGACAAACAATGGCAAACAATGGCCTCCCGCGACTGCGGCTTATCGGCGAATGCAACATGGCGGCGGCCAAGTCACGTCTCAGCCGGCTCTGAGTTGCTGTTATTGCACGGTAGTTGCCATTTGTTAACGGAAAACAACACACAAGCCTTTTATAATACAGACACACTCGCCCGCTGACATGCATACAAATTGCGAAATGAGGAACTCAAACAAGCGGCAAGTGCCACAGTTTAAATTGAAAAAATAATGCGCGAATTTCGCCAAAAGCATTGAAGGTCGGGTGGTGATGGTCCGAGTGGAGGCGCATAAAGAGATGTTGCATCGCGCCAACGCAAATATTTATTGGCACCGCACGAAAATGTCAAAGGCAATTGCTCTTTCCCGAAACAAAGAGCAACGCAAGTGCGTAAATTAAATTACACCTACACACGCGAACATGTTGCGGTCAATTAATTTAAAATTACTCTAAAATGACTCTAAATTATTGGGACTTTAAATCGGAAATGTGTCCTACATACAACAAGCGCTGCAAATGGCTGAGTTATTGAATTATTCAAAGTTTCTCTTCCCTGGAACTATTAGGAATAAAATATGCAAATACTATTTAAATATTTTAATACGAGAGCAAAAATCATTCAATGAAAATACAGCCAGTGGAAAATGAGGAATTGCTTTTTATATTTATTGTATATACTTTTATTTTTCGTATGCATTTTACATAAAACATAAACATAAATAAATGAAATCAATAAAGCTTTAATAATATAATTTATTAGGTTAGTCAGCAAGTCAACCAAAAATTGAAAATTCTTTTTAAAATTTTTTGTTACGGTTAACTTTTGATTACCATATTCTGTATTTCAACAATTTAAACAACACTAATAAACACCATCAAATGCACTCCATGAACCTAGCCAATTAATGTCTTTCGTTTATTCGAGTAATTGTTATGCAAAACACATTTATTTGCTTAAAAATATGAGGAAAAACTACAGAACACAGAAAAGCAGTGAAACTGATTAAATAATGAAATAAATAAAAAATCCACCACATCAAAAAATACAGAAAAAAGAAAAATTAATGAAAATAAATTAAAGAAAACGAATTTGTGGAGTTTAATTTAATAAATTGTTAAATAATTTTATTTTAATGTTATTAATTAAATCCTTTATAAATTTTAACTTTTTTTCGGCGCAATATATCCAAACATTTATGTGGGCGAATAACTACAGTGTTGGAATGAAACACACATTGAATCAAGAGTAAACACAAAATAAAAAAAATACCTCAAGTGAAGTACACATGTGCACCATTTTTTATGCATACAAAATAGCTGGATTTCCCCCTTTTTTCCGTCATACAAACAACACTAATGAACACCCATAGGTGCGCCAGGAAAAAAGCCAATTAATCTATCCGCGATTGCATTTTGCAGAAACAAGAAAAAAGGCGCGAGCTGCGCCTGAAGCGATTCTGGCGCTCCCCAAAGACGACGTCCTCGGAGGACTCCACCGGCTATGAGAGTCCAACGAGGACGAAGGCGTCCAGTGCTGGCGGCAGCAGCGATGCCCAGAGATTTAACCACCTGCACTACACCAGCCTGTCGCAGGGATCGGGCACCTCGTCCTCGGCGGGCGGAGCCACTGCATCCGGAGCGGGGCCAACGACGATTGGGACTGGGCTTGGGCCGTCCGGCAACAACAAGCCCTCCTGCTCGCTGCCACTTTTGCAGGTGTGGCCCAGCCAGGTAGGCACTTGTCTCCCCATTTTCGCCTTTTTTCCTAACAAACAATAGAGCGAAAAACACGTTCCGAAGTAAGGAAATTGAGGTTAACACACCGTAAAATATTTTATTACGTCTTTATGGCCAAGAAATCGCGTCAGACTTAAAACATTATTTCCGCTGCCCTAAGGTATGCAATTAAATATTTCTTGGCAATCTGAATCTTTATAGAAAATCTGCAGAAATCTAATTTTTTGTGTTATACCAGTATTTCAAAAATATTATAAATTATATTTAAAAGTATGCCATAAATATTTAATACATTTAATAAATATTAAACAGATTTTAAAGTTATGTTGCATACTTTTCGACACCAGAACTATTGATGAGAAAGCTACATCGTAGGATTCTCTCTTTAGAAAGCGATCTAATTTCGGAACGTGTTATTTCTCCATGTGTATACCAGCCATATAAAGTTGAAAAAAAAACGTAGACCAATATATGTGTTTTGGAGAAAAAACAACCGCAACAGTTTCGAAAAATTGGGGCTTTTCAGTTTTACTTTTCTTTTTTTTTTGAACCACTCGTAAGCTAGTGGTTTTTATGCTGTGGCCAGTTGTGCGTTTTTGCGTTAATTTGTTTCTCCGACTCTCTATTTCTTCCCACTACACCAACACCACCAAACTCCACCAACACCACCAAACACCACCAACACCACCACCACCACCACCCGCCTCAAATACATACATACCCTTCTGTGTGTGCGTTGCGTGTTTGGTTTGGTTATGGCTATGGTTTTGGTTATGGTTTTGGATTGGTTTTGGCTTTGGCTTTGGTTCGGTTCTGGTTCTGGTTCGGTTTTGATTGCTGGTCTGTTGTGATAGCCGCTCCTGCGCCAGGAGGGCTTCATTCAGTTGCGTCGTAACAGCGGCCCCGAGGGCCAGCGGGTATGGTTCCATTCAGTTCCTCTTTTTCCAGCCTCTCTAGTCTGCTCCACTTCTCTTCTTTTCTCTACTCTCTATCTAATATATGCTACTCGTAACTAAACCCAAACTAGACTTTTTGCATGCCTCGATTAACAAATATGAAAGCCTCCAACGAGCTCTAATCGTTTTTGACTACTAACTGTATAAATCTGACCACAGTACCCATCTTTTTGAGGTTATTTTGTGTATTCTACACGTCTTTTTTACCTAGAACTCGTTATTCATGTAATTTTATTGGGAATTTTTTCGCTAAAAAAATATTATTTTTCCATGCACAATTTTTGGCAAGGGTTGGTCGACAATTGCCGAGGGAATGTGGTTAAAATTGGACGTATATAGCTGCCAATTTCATTTCATTTAAGCTTACTTTTTTGCGATTTAAACTTTGTGGCATTTATGGAAAGTAATTTCAATAGAAATTCTCGTAGCTAAAATAAATTTAACAATACTTTTTAAATAAACTGAAGCCTAACAAATTTTTTAAAAATATTTATCTTTAAATTAAAAATAACTTAATGCAAAACAAACAAATTTTCTTAAAACTTTGTAAATAATTTTGGTCGCATTCTCTGGTCGATCGACCCTTGCTCAAACTAACCGAAAATCACCTTGTGTAAGTAATCCCCACGACTCAACACTTCTCCCTGTACAATATAATGCAATCCCCTATCCCCCGAAATAAGTTTTTGAACCACCTAACTAATCAAGTCACCACTGAGAATAAATCACTCCCCCCGAAAAGCAGCGATTCCCACACTGCACCCGAGAACCGGCTTAAGAACTCCCCGAATCCCCTAAAATATTCCCCAAAATGATATCCCCCCGGGACGTAAGTAACCCAACTTATATGTGATCTGGACTCTTGCAGGATTCGCCGCGCGGCGAGGCGGATGGCCAGTCGTTCGTGTTCCCCGCCATCGTGGAGACGAGTGTCAGCAGTCCGGTGGCCGGGGCCAGTGGAAGCGGCAGTATCGGGAGCACCAACCTCAGTCTGAACGCCAGGAGGAGCAGCAACCACCTCAGCTTGTCCACGGACCGGCGGAGCTCTCTGTACTGTGATACCCTGCACGCCGGGGACTCTGGCATCGATTCGGTGCAGGCCTCGCCCTCGCCGAACGCCTTTATAGCTCCGCCGGGGGTTCACCACTTGCCGCTGGGCCAGACGGGCGGAGGATCCTGCCATGTGTCGCCCACGAGCACGCCCACCCAGGGATCCCCCAATCTGTCCCTGGGGCGGAGGGGCGTGCGCAACAGCATTTGCGTGGTGCCAAGTGGCAATGGCCGGAGGAAATCGAGTGCCCTGCTGCATCCCGACCATGCCAGGCTCTTCGCCCTGCGGATGAAGCACGCGGCCGCCCTGGAGAGGGCACAAACCTCACCCGACCAGACCTCCATCGAGGACGCGAACGAGTTCCACGACAACGGACTGGCCACCAACCTGCGGCTGTGCTCGGCCTCCTCATCGACGACGTCGTCGCTGACATCCGTGGCCGCGGTCAGCCTGGGCGGTGCCGGTGGTCCCGGGGGTGCGAACACCACCTGTGGCTCCTCCTCCGGCTCCGCCTACGCTGTGGGCGCGGCGGGCGTCCAGCAGCGCGTCTCCGATCCCTGGCTGCAGCCGCAATCCGATCGGGAACGGGACTCCCGGCACGACGGCAGGCGCCGGTCCTCGACGATGACCGCTCGGTACTCCCTGTTCGATGCCCTGGACCTGGAGTACGTGCTCTTGAGGGCCGCTGCCCGGGGTTCCGTGGGTCCCTATAGCCTCAGCGAGTCCATACACAAGCTCACCTTCACCCAGTCGCTGGCCTTTCCGGCCTTGGCTCGAGGTCTGGCCACCAAGAGGAGGAGATCGGCCACGCACACGAGCTCGCGGCCACTGAATCCCCATGAGTCCGGTCTGAATACCTGCGCCAAGGTGGTCACCGCTGTCGTCCTGGTGGCCCTGTCCTTCATGGTATTCCTCATCGTCTACAAGTTCGTGAGGACGTGAGGTTTGCTCCTGGCCCCGTCGCCAGAGCTCCCAGTCACATATCAGGCCAACTATGGAGCGGAGGAGGGGTCTTCGGCGTCCTCCATCATCTCGTCGGCGGGCCGCAGTCTGGGGAAGCACATGTCGGGGTTCAGGAGCAAATTGGGTCTGCGTCAGGCCGACTTCGAGTGATCCTTGAGGAGAACGTTAGAACAGGCATTGAAAAAACTGGTCGGCAACGTTTGTGGTATTCCTAATGGTTTCGATATTTTTGTTTCTATTAAAAAAGTCCAAATAAAACGATCGAATAAAATTTTGAAAAATAGTACTTACTTTTAAAAGCTCCAAGTAACCAAATTAAATTCCCTTAAAAATGTCCTATCAAAACCACTTCGATTACCAGATAGTTGCTGGCCGGTGAAATTCTTGTGATAAACTATCAATGAATGCTAATTTTCCACAAAAGAAAACCAACACACGTACACAAAAGTGAAACAAAAATGTAAGTTAATGGAATAACAAATTAAAGGCTTAAACATTTAGTAAAAACAGCTTCAAGAGGCTTGCCAGAGTTTCATCAAATTTATAATATACTTATGGATATGAATATATTTTTATAAATATAAAAATCGCTGCTCGCATTTCCTAGGCTCCTATTTAGCAAAGATTTTTGGATAAAACTCACAAACCAGTTTCATTGTTTGCAGTTGAAGTGCCTAACTAATTTTTAAAAAGAATTACAAATTACATTAATATTCTGCTTATTTTTGTTCTCTTCTTATAAACGAATTTAGAAATTGGCAGCTGCTTTGAAAATTAAACTGTTTATGCGCTGCAGTAGTCCAAACAACATTTCCCAGTAGATAAATGTTTGGAAGGGAATATATAATTGGTGGATGGAATTGGGAGCATATATGATGATGGGCATTTAGTTTTGCATCTTTAATTTTGGTTAAGTAGTATAATTTGATAAAAATAAAATTTCTAATAGGTCCTTGCGACTTAATATATTTTTACTCGGAATTATTCTTACTAAGAAATATTATTAAAATGCTAAATTTCTATAAATTTTCAAGGTAATAGATATTTAACATTAGATATAGTTTTTATTAATTCGACTGATTAAAAATCATCATCTAATATCCGTATTTTTAAAATAATTTATTTTGTATTATTACATAATAGCTCCTATGTCAATTAAACATACAAGAGCAATTTCCTATCTGATTATCCAATGCTTAGCCCATCTGTTCAATATATCCCCTAAATCCAAAATTACCATTTTAGTGTTGAATTATTGGCATTAGTTTTAAGGATCAGGAATATTGGCAGACGATTAAGGAACACACAAATAAACAAAGAATTTGTACTGAGTTGTTAGATGGCTAGATGATGGCGGAATGATATGATATATGTGGAAATCCAGGCATATTAAATTAACATATTTATGGTAGCTATATATAGTTATACAAGCAAATAGATATGTATATGTATACACATGCATTATATATATGTATATGGGTGTTTATAAATGTATACCTAAGCGGCTTAAATGTGGCAAAGCACTTGCTGAAATACCAATACAAACTCTCTACTCTTAACTTGCTGCCTTACTTTCCTCTAGTGAAAATAGTTGAAACAAAACGACAAGATCGATGAACAAAGTCCCGACAAACATATTCTACATAAATTGCTGCCTTACTTTCCTATACGAACTAAAAAGAAAATCAACCAAAAACCTTTTGAAAGAGCCCTCTTTATCTCTCAGAGCTTTTTTCCTATTTCCTCTATGAGCTTGGCCTACCAAAGAACCTAAAAATACGAAACAAAAAAATGCAAAAACATTTTATATAGAGTAAACAAATATATACTAAATGTAATGTTAAATAATTGATATTAATATTAAAGCTGGCTAAAGAATAAACATTTTGTTGCATAGTATAGGCTATTCCTTCCTCTCTTTTTTGCATAAATAATTTCAACATTTGTCAATGGCATTCATCAATATTTATGCATAGTTTACGACCTTCTCTTTTTTATGTTACGATTGGTGTGCAGCCAACTATGGTTAATAAAAAAAATGCATATTAAATGTGACACAGAAACAGAAATGAGAAGAATATGAAAAACCAACTGTAACCGTAACTGAAGTAAGTTGAAACGTGCAACAATAAAAAGGAAGAAATTTTCAAATAAACCATTCCGTCTGTGTTTCTTTTCCTTTTGTGATCTCATGAATGCTACGAGAGAACATTAAATTGAAAATGTTAAATTTTCACTATCGCATTTATGTCTCGTTTCTCCTCTGGCTTCCGGGAATTGCCAATAACTAATTGAGAGTGTGGCAGGGAAGAAGCGAAGCTAATGAAGATGATGATGATTTATGGAGAGCTTCGATTTTCAGCTACTAATGGAATCGAATTAAAGTTGTAAGTTGAAAGCTACAGGAACTTACTTCCATTTATAAAAACAACTACTTAAAGTGTACTTAAAGCTTCTGCTTATTGATTTCGATTTATTTCCTTTAAAAACATTTGCTTTTTTTTTAAGTAAAGGACTAAAAAAAATAAAGCTGTTTATTAAAAATAATATTTAAAATATTTAAATATTTGCAGACATTATTTTTATTGATTTAATGTTATAATAACTACATTTCAGAGCCATAATTTTACGTTTACCCACCATACAACAAAAATAAAATGGTTTCCTAAAATCTCAAAATTAATGCCAGTCATTTGGGACTTAAACAAATATTGATTATATTCAACCATAAATAAATCACAACAAACAGTTCCACACGATTAATTCAAGCAAGTCGAATCGTTTTGATTTTATAATAATTTTAATTGAAGCTCTCAAAGGCTTTAATTGCACTCAATAAAAGATGAATACTAAGAAGCTTTTAATTGCGCAAAATAAAAAAAGATCAATAAGGCAGCATGGAAAGCTATAAAATATATATATCCCCTTATTTTATTTATAAACCATTTTATTAATTCCATTTTTTAAGTAACAAACGTTTTACAACGTAATTATAAGCAAATAGTGAACAATTAGTTGCCATTATTTTTTCAACAGCCAGTTAAAAAGATATTTCGTTCAAATATTAACCAGGCTTTTCCGTTCACATTCATTAATAAATCATGCCGTGTTTGAAGTACGAACCACTAATAATTGAATTGTCAGTAAGCTGGCATCGCTGCATATTTACGCAATCGATTTAACGCAGATTGATGAGCCGCAAGAACTTTACAAATGGCAGGAAATAAGTTGTTTTGGGAACTTTGCCCAGTTTGAAAATTGCTTCGCCCAATCTGCAGATTCGCATTTAGCCCAGGCAATCACAGTTGGAATTCGAGCAATTCGCAAAGCAAAGTTCTTCGGGCTTTGTGATAAATCGGGCTGTCGTTGGTTGTCTTTTCGGGCAAGTTGCTAATCTAAATAATTAAGCAAGCCCAATTTGATTTGCCAGGGCAAATATACATGTAACACCCACATTTCTGTGTGTGTGTGTGTTGCCAACTAATTTATCCACAAAGGGCAAAGCAAACCCGACGGCCAGACGAAATGGAATGAAAATACGGACCGAAAGCGAGGCAAAGGACATTTGGCACAGATTGCCCGAACTAGGCCAGAACATTTGACGAAAGCCCAGGCTGGATTAAAGGAACTGGGGGCCGGAAGAGTCTATTGCCACATACACACATATGGTGTTCTGGAGGGGGGGGCGGGGGGGTCTGGTGCATAATTAAGCACGCAAACCGCAGAGAAACAAAAATAAAAGCCCCAAAAACGGAATCAGTGGCTGTGGACGGATCCATAACAGGGGTAAATACAAATTTCAGGGCCTTCGATTGCTCCTGGCCCGGATGTGTTTTTTTATATATACGCATATGTATGGCACATCGAGTATACGCAGTGTATGACCAGTGGGGAGCGAATGCGTAACAATTGACCAAATAATTGAAATGAAATTTTAAACAATTCACTGCATGCGAAACGGGCCAATATGATGACTTTCAATTTCAAGCCTTGCCTTTTGGTTGCATTTAAAATATATTTCATCAACTTTTGATTGGCTGCACAGAGAAAAAATACTTTATTTTTACATGCATTTAAAGCATTAATAACACTAATTTACAAAATAATTTTTTGAAAATATACCTAGAAGGATAATGGAAGTTCCTGGTAAAGTAAAGCCCATAAATCACAAAAAAAAACTTTTTTTATGGATACATATTTGTAAAGATTTTTTAAAGAGCATTTTTTTGTTATGACCGTGTTTTTATTTATATCTGGAGTTGTGTTTAACCAATTTAAGTGATATTTGTTTTAGATTACAACTATAATGTAACCCCTTAAGTTTGCCAAATAAAAATATAATAAACATTGAGTATAAACAAATTCTTTAAAAAATCTTTTAAAAAAATCTAAGTATTTATAAACATTTTTCTACTTCTTTTAGTGATCTAGAGGACATTTACAGTTGGTACAAGGAACTATTATCATCCTTCTGATGTATTTCGGCTGTAAACTAGTATATCAATAAGAAATAAGTAGTTTGTTTATGTTGGCCTCCTAATATCTAAACAATTTCTAGGCCAATATAATTAATATTTAAAATGAATGTATGTCCTTTTATGGACTCAATATTTTATCCATGTGCTGCTGCTGCCGTCTGCGTTGTATTTGTAGCTTTTGATACGCCTGGGCCGAGTATTTTTAGCACTCAAGGTTGCCAGAGCATCGGATGCTCATGCGGATGTGGATGATTTGAAAAGTGGTAGGCAACAGTTAGCAGGTGGGTGGTGTATGGTGGATGGTGGGTTAAGCACACACGAGCCGCCGCCTTGAGAACCACCGCAAATGCACCTGCTTTATTTTTTTCCCTCCTGCTTTTGTGTTTAAACTTGTTGCAAATACGAGTTGTAGCTGCAGCGAGCATCTGTCGAGGCCTTGACTCTGACTGTGGGTGTCCTTGGATGGGGGGGACCTTGGGCAGAAATTGAAAATTTTGTCGGCCTGCTAAGCTCTCCACAACAGCAATATATTCGGCCTTTTTTGGGGAACGAAAGGCCGAGAGGAGTTTTGGGCCGAACTAGGAATAAATGCATGCAATCAAGTACGGAAATTATATGTGCATAAATTTGTTTTGTTTCCGGGTTATCAATCCTGAGTTCTTGAATAGTTCAACAAGATTTTTGGCTGCCTTTTAACAAGTCAAGTATGTGAATTAATTTTGCATTTAAATCAATTTCAGATCCTACCTTACTAAAAATAGTTTTGTGATTCAGAAGTTGTGATGGAGAAAAAACAATTGAATAATTGTCTTGCTAATTTCATAATTATCAAGTTAAGACTACAATTTATTACAGTATTTTAAGACATATTGTCATTGTTTATTTTATCATTATTTTTAATATTAGCCGTTGCGCAATGGTCTCAAAGATATCTTAAAAATTAATAAAACAAAATCTAGAAATGGTCTATTTATGGATCTTTTCCCTTAAACAATCTTTATAATAAAATTTTTTTAGGAAAAGCAACAGTACGTATGAGTGATTTTTCATATGAATCTAAGGTTTAAGTACCGGGTGTGTTTTAAATTTATTCATCCCTAAATTATTGATAATAAACCCAATCGCGTTGGTTCAGGCTTCGCAAAAGGTCAAACTAAATTAGATTTAAATTTTAAATTACGCACACGATGAAAGTAATTTGCCTACAAATTTTGCAAATGATGATCCGCCAAATTGGATGAAGGAGGCATTTTGTGGATGGGAAAGCCAGCCATTTAGGGTGGAGAAAATGGTGTTATATAACCAGATAAGACCTTCTTCTGTGCCGAAGCCTTACGCAGACCTTTTGCATTTCAATTAAAAATGATTAAAGATACACAAGAAAAAGGTTAAAAGGCGCGCATGCAGCACAAAATTTGTTGCGGGCAAATAACTTTCAAGGGGAAAGAAAAACAGCCAACAGGAAAAGTAGTAGAGGCAGAGCTGGAAAACTGTCGCACACACACACACATTCGAACAAACAGATAAACAGTTAAGATTTCCCTGGCTGTATATATTTTTTTGCGAAAGCATATTTTATGCAAACGTAGGCCCAAGGATTGAAGAGAAAAGTGGGGGGCCTGCAACCATGGAAATTAGTTTTGCTGACTGCAAAAAGAAAAGAAAACAAATGCGGATACATTTTTTCTTTTACGAGCTAAGCCGGAAACTTGAAACTTCAGTGCAGTGGAAACCAAAAGGACAAGGAAGGAACTGAAAGAAAAGCGCGTGCAGTGGGTTTTCCCCTGCTTCAACACAATTGGAAAAATCATCGAAAAGTGGAGAGGGGGGAGGGGAAGGAAAAGCGACACAGTGTCTGGCTGTCGACTCATGTTGCTGGCTCTTTACATCCTTTTCCTTCGCTTTTGTTGCTTTTTAACAATTCTTTTATGATTTCCTTAATAAAGCATACAGAGTAAAAAAAACCCTCGACACTATTAGGTCTTAAAAATATTGTAAAACATTGCTTTCAATCGATTTATACTTTTTATTATTGATAAAACATTTATTTCTGGTCTTTGAATCTTTATGTTTTTATTTAATTAACTTTAAGTTGTAAAATAAATTACTTTTAATTTAACATAATGAACAATATTTAAATAAAAATTTTAAATGAAATATTTATGCTATTATTTAAAATGGGTTATAACCCATGAAAGATTACAGAAAACATTAAGAGGCCACAAAATATTTTAATCTTACTGGCTCTTAGATATTTTTTTATTTTTTAAAGATTTTTGAAAAAGTTTTGTTTAAATAAAAATGCAATATTTTGTTTTATATTTATTTTTCTCTGTAACAGAAAAAAACACAAACAGCAGCAGCCGAAATGTCTGCAATTTCAATTCGACAACATATGTCTCCCTCTGTCATTTTTCCAATTTCCCTCTCCTTGTGCCCTTGGCTAATGTGTTTTGCGCTCTGTACTCGTACTTTCTTTTAATGAATTTTAAATTTAATACATGGTACACATTTGTAGCTTAATAAGCACTTTGCTGGGCGCAACTATTTGCAAATTCAATGCCGAGGCGAGCAAATGCGAGGAGATTTTCTCGGGTCCAAGTTCGTCCTGCGACTGACAGCTAATTGAGCTCAACCTGCTCCTTACGGGCTATTTTACGGCCACAAGGAGCTCGCACAAAAGCCGCACACGCACACACCTGAGTCTGAATCTGAAACTGAAGCTTAACCTGAAATCGGGCCCGAGACTCAGGTCCCGACTGTCCGCCCACTCTCGTAAGACAATTATGAAATGCGTTTTTTATAGTCCTATTATTGCCGGGGTCCCAGGATGCTAAGGAGGACAACGGGCTGCCAGAAAAGTACGCCGCACAATCGGGCTTTGTTATATGGCCAAGATCGCTTTGTCTTGGCCTGCCGTTGATTAAAAATATACGTGCATGCTGCTTGTATAACAATGTCCTTTCTACCTCAAGGAAAAGCTAATTTTACGCTGTTTGAAGTGATTAAATTTAAATTGTTTGGAAAAAAAAATGTACGCTCAAAGTGGTTAAAAAAACGCAATTTATCCTAAGAAGCTTACGAAGTGCTTTGTTTCAGCGAAATTAGAAGTCCGTTTGGACAAAAATGTAATAAACAGAAACCTATAAAAATTGCTATTCACTTCGTTGATCATTGCAATGTTTAAATTACCATAATAATAATAATAACATTTTTGTTGTGAAAAATAAAGGAAATTTCGGGGAAAGGTAAGTCCTTTGAGTTTAACTTTTATTTTGGTCAAAGTACTTTAAAAAAAGAACGGGATACAAGTTAAACTAAATAAAATGGATTAAATACACAAGCTCGTACAATTAAGATTAAACAAAAAATATTTAAGACTTTCTTTAAAATAAAATATATATTTAGATTTAGAATAGAAAAGATTTCTGTGACACAGTGATTAAAATTTGATAAAATTATACAACAAAAAAATATCACAATCAATAAGAAAATTCAATGTTCTTAAAATGCGTTCCTAAAAAGTAGTGATCACAAAAAATGTCGGAGATCCCTATTGTAATTTCTGTCGGGACAACATCCATGGCCCTCAGCGCGGTTATATAGTTACAAAAGAAATGCATGTTTTATGAGCACTAGAAAATAAGAATATGTTGAGCGTAAGGTTGGTCAAATTAAGAATAAAGTAATCTCATACCATTTAACGGTACTCTTTTGTGCAGGCAATACAATAGTCCTCCACAGCTTAAGATACACCCAACAACTCCTAGTAGAACGATCATAATAATAGACATATTGATGCTGACAAAGTTAAGATTCAACTGAGAAACTAAGGAACATGAATGCCTTTTATATCTTCCACTCCAGTTGGTATCTGCATTTTCTTTGTGCTAATTATAAGTATTTATTTAAATTCGTATCTTAATTAGTCATAAAGAATAATGAATATACACAGTGAATGTACAGTTATCAGTGCTACAAGAATTTTTTACGAAAACGGAGAGTGCGGTAACATTCTTAGCTTTGTTAAATTTAAAGTTTGCTTTAAACTCGGAATTCTCATACGTTTTTAAGGTTTTATATCTATTTTAAGTTTTAACATGTGGACGAGAAAACGGCCCTTAGTGTTTTAGAGAACTGAATACTTTACCGTTTCATCCAAAGAATACTATAGCATTGAGCACTGATACCGTATTATCTTTCTATGTCCATAATGGGAAACCACAATATATATTTCCATTTTGTGAATGAAATCGTATTACAAGTTTAAAAATTATATTTTTTATAAGGGGCGGATCCCAAATTTTGTTGTGGAACAACTTTGTTTTGCTGATTAACCCTTGCAGAGGGGGTAAACTTTGGGTACTTACTATAACTGCAAGTGTATATAATCTACGGCTCGCCGAAGTTAACTTTTATACACGAGTGGGGTTGGGATTTATCCCCCAAATAATATCGGCACTCACGTCTTTTTAAACCATTTCAAGTTTGAAATTACCGCGTTCTAACCTCAAAACGTTGACAACCCTAGGAACAAAAACTTCGCAGCATTTGATGGTTGGTATTCTGGGTCGTCCCACAAACGGTCATACTGCTTGGCGGCTTCGTCTTTACCAGAATTTTAACATAAATTAAGATAAACAAAACAAAGCGAAAAACATGCAGCATGAGCCCGAGGAACAGACTTTCCAGCTCCAGGCCCTGGAGATACGCGAACCAAATGGTGATTTCGATCCCAAGAAGCCGCCAGAATCCGGGGAGGAGTACCTGATGCACATGCTGTACGAGAGGAAGCGCTGCCCAGCGGTGGTGACCAAAAGATCACCTAAGATTAAGGATAATGCGAAGAAGAACACCTTCGAGATGTTGGATAATGTAAGTATGGGATATGTTCTATAGACCTGTTACTTAGCTATTTTAATTATAGCCCGCCCTGCCGCCTTTTAAGTGCCTACTGCCCACGCCCGAATGGCGGGAAGAACAGGTGAAATCCTTCCAAGCTGCCCGTTCCCAGGTCTTAGTCCTTCGCCGGGAACTGGCCAGCCACAACTACGATCAGTCCGGGGAACCCCCTTTAACCTCGGACCAGGAGAAGTGGCAGGAATTCTGCCGGAATCAACAGCCCCTCTTGAGCACTCTCCTCCATTTGTCGCAAAGGGATTTGGAGCAACTGCTGGAAAGACTCAGCAAGTGGCTGCAGGATCCCGACCAATCGGTGGACCTTCTCCAGGACGCCTGGCTAGCTCGCTGGCTGTATGCCACCTTGGTCTGTCTGCATCTTCCGCTGGAGCCGCATGTGTTCAGCACCCTCCGATATATTGCCCGATCCTGCATCCATTTGAGAAACCAACTAAATGAGGAGGAAGTGCAGCGAGCAGCACCCTACAACCTATTATTAACCCTCATAGTTCATGTCTTTGCGCAGAGTGATTTTAAGGATTACATTTAAGGTATTAAATTCTTTATTTTTTAATATAAGCACAAACTGACTGCATAAGGCCAAGATCCCTAGTTTCTTGAAAAATATAAAACAATATAATATTTCTTTTTACATTTAATCAATAAGCTGGAAACATGCGCCTGTAGGCTTGGCAGATATAACAGCTGTTGTGATGATCATCCAATGGATTGCTACTGCTGGTCAAATGGCTGCACTCCGTCAACGAGGAGCTCTGGCTCAGACTACTTAATTGTGTAGTGCTCGAACAGGTGGACAGTCGCCGCTCCTGCTGTCTCTGCTGTTCAGGAGAAGCTCCGCTCCATCCGGCATTACTGGCACTTGTGCAACAATTGGATTTTCTGCCATGGCACACGGTTTGCTGCTTTCGGGGCTGGTCCAAGTGTCCCAGACATTGGCTCTCCACATGGCGATTAACCGGAGGATCGGGAACCGATTCTTCCCTAAAAATGGAGCAACTGCAGCCCTTCCTTCGGTCCTGCGTGGTCAATTGAGCCGATAGCTCCACCTTTGGCGCCAGGATTCCGGGAAAGGCCGGCGTCGCCTTCATCAGCAGCTGCACATTGGAGCTGTGGGCACAGCTCAGTCGAGGAATAGTTGGCTGCATCACATCCGAAAGGTTTCCCACGAAGTAGGCCAACCTTCGACCATTCTGCCAGACGGTTATCTCCAACTGTTCAGCTTTCAGTAGCTGGTGCATGTCCTCCAAGCATCCAACACTCTTGAAATATCCCTCCATGGTGAATTGATCGTGGCACAGCATAGGAAATCGAGGCTCCATCGCGCCCGTTCGAAAGTAGTAACCCAAGGTCTTGATGGTGGCCTCCAAAAAGCCGTGGGAACAAAGCCAAACGCCTGGACAGGTAAGCTGAAAGTGGAAATAGCCTTGAAGTCATACGTAAATCCTTCGATTCCACCACCAACCGCATGGAGTTGAAGGTCTAACTTCACATAGAATCTTTTGTGCGACATTTTTCGGCTGATTTTAAGTGAAAGTCTATGTGACTGCCGGGAAGGAGCCAACTTGTGGGGCGGGAAATCAAGATTGGGGGTGCAAACGCATGGTTCTTTGTTTTGGAGCCACTGGTTGCCGGGGCAGCGGTTAAAAGTGAATTTCAATGTCGATTACTTGTCGATAGCGCAAGGAAATCATTTTAATAAAAGCTGGAAAACCGGGCAATCCCAATAAGGAAGCTATTTTAAACAAATATAAAAATGAAAGTAAAACCAGAAAGTAACCTATTAAATTTGAATTTATGTAATGTTACCTTTGGTTAAACTTTAAATTGCCCTATTCAATTACTTTACTTATTAATTCAACTTTAGAAATAATGGTATTAAAAAAACTAAATAAATGACGCTTTAATATATTAACTATTATATTTAATATATTAAAAAATATTTAAAAATAAAATATTAGTTACTAAACTTATAAGCTTTGGTCGATTAGGAATACTATTAATACTATTTATTTAAATTCCGCTAGTCATTTTCGATGCTTCAAAAAGTTAAGAGTATTTACATTAAATATATCCCACCTAAAAACGTATGTTTACATTTTAAAACCATTACAATTGTTTTCTATTTGTTTAAGGAAGTTTCGGGTACTGATACTGCTTTCCCCGTGTGAATCATATATTTTCCGCATTGCAAAAATTGTAATTTGAACGATAGCGTATTTGAGAAAATGTCTCATCACTAGTCTTTATAATAATAAATAACAAACCGCAAAGGTAACTACTACTTGGAGGATGTCAGCGATTACGGAAATATCTGTTAATTTGCCAAAGCTCTTGGCATTGTTCAAAACTATTGTGCCAAAACTGACCAACAACAAGTACAAGGGGCAGTATGGACGCATTGGCGTAATCGGTGGGTCTTTGGAATACACCGGTGCCCCCTACTTTGCGGCAATTTCATCAATAAGAGTTGGAGCTGATTTGGCGCATGTGTTTTGTCATTCCAATGCATCTGCAATTATCAAGTCCTATAGTCCTGATCTAATCGTACACCCAGTACTGGATTGCGTAGATGCAGTGGAGAAAATAACGCCCTGGTTGGATCGACTTCATGTAATTGTAAGTACTTATATTGATTCCTTACGTTTTTCGTAAATTCTAAATTTAGAACGCTTTAAGGTTATTGGCCCTGGACTAGGTCGAGAACCAGGTGTCCTAAAAACCACATCTAACTTGCTCAAGATTTGTATGGATGTTCAAAAACCAGTTGTGATTGACGCCGACGGACTGTTTCTTCTAAATGATAACCTTGATTTGATCTGCGGACAACGCAATGTCATCTTGACACCAAATGCCATGGAATTCCGGAGACTATTTGGAGAGGATATCGATGAGGCGCGTAAAAAAATGTCCCTTCTTGGAGATGGAGTAGTCGTTCTAGAAAAAGGCTCTAACGACAAAATTCATTTTCCACAAATCAACGAAGTTCACACACTGCCAACCGGAGGCTCTGGTCGTAGGTGTGGTGGTCAGGGCGACTTGCTCTCCGGATCCTTGGCCACCTTCTTTTATTGGTCGCTACAGTCAAATCAAACAAATCCTGCGTTTATTGCTGCATGCGCCTCCAGTTATTTTGTGAAGAGGTTAAACTCAGCTGCGTTTCAGAAGTTTGGACGCAGCCTGCTAGCGAGTGATATGGTAAACGAAATACCAACCATATTTCAGGCTGAATTTGAAAACAACGACTCTCAATAAGTTTGAACTGATGTCCGAAAAACTGACTATAAACTAAGCCAACAATTTTATATTTTTAAACAATAACGCTATAGGTGTGTGTTTATTTTCTTTGAAAGAGAATTTAATAATGAAGAAGACATAATTATCAATGAAAAACATGGATTAAATCCGAATTAAATATCTGATTCAGTTCCTGTTAGGCCCTCTAACCAATATACGTATGAATCATAACTGCTTTGATTTCGGCTCGGTATAATTAAGAAAAGTTTTGTTCCACTACGTAAGAACATCTGTTTTTGGGCTTACTATTTTAATTGGAAAAAGCATTTAGGGAAAGAGTTTTACGATGTTTAAAAAAACACATGTCTTAAAATTAAAGGGGTACCAAATATTTTTATATTTAATACTGTATCGGTTAGGTACAAAATGTTTCATTGACGTTGTATAATTAAAAAAAATATATTGGTAAAAACTATTCAACTAATTACACGAGTAATTAAATAATTAATAATAACATTTTTATTATTTAATATTTGTATAAATTTGTTAGTGTTAAATTGTTAAGACTATTATATTCCGAATTTTTGGACGAAAAATAAAACCAAGGTATAAAAAATAATTACTTTATAAGTCTGACTAATGCTGTTTCCAACCGAATTGGCGGATAAAAAGCTGACTCAGCAGAACTGTTCATTGGTGGGTGTTTTAGAGCACTGGTCTTATCGCGACCGGCATTTCCACGTCAGGTTTATTATTGTTTTCGAATTATCAAGCAGCAGAGATGCACCTCAAAGGGTTTCCTGTCTTCCTGGGACTCGCTGTCCTCCTCCAGTTGACCCGAGGGGATTCCCCCGAAGAGGAACAGGGAGTTCGCTATGCAAACCGTTGTGAAGCCTGCAAAATCCTGGCCGCCGAATTGGAGGCGCGTCTTGGAGAAACTGGAAAATCCCACGACGTTATCGAGATCGGATACTCCGTGGATGATGTGAAGCCCAAGAAGCGCACCGAGTATCGCCGTAGCGAACTGCGACTGCTGGAATCTCTGGAGAACGTTTGCGAGCGTGTTCTGGAGTACAATCTCCATAAGGAACGCTCCGACAGCACGAGATTCGCCAAAGGAATGTCGCAGACCTTCCAAACCCTTCATGGTCTTGTGGATAAGGGCGTCAAAGTGGATCTGGGAATACCCTACGAGCTGTGGGATAAGCCTCCAGTCGAAGTCACCCAAATGAAGACACAGTGCGAAAATTTACTGGAGGAGTACGAGGAAACCATCAGCGACTGGTACTTTAAGCACCAGGATGAAAAGTCCCTGAGAAAACATCTCTGCGAAGACCATGTCCTCAAGAAAAAGGCCGAAAGGGAGTGTCTCAAGGAGCAACTTGCCCCACCCAAAGCGAAAAAGGACAAAAGGGAAAAACCCAAAGGCGATAAGGAGGAGCTGTGAACCAAATCAAAAGTATCGTCAAGAAATTCGTACCCTATTATTTTTTATATCGTAGGAATAATTCAAAATTGAACATCGTTAAATTCCAGCATTTAAATATTTAATTTGTATTACCTATAGATAAAAGCAGAAAGTGTTTAAATAGTTTAAGTAAACTCACTCACTATGTCTCTCAATTTTATATTTAAACCTTCCACATCGACTGAACCACCAAATGTTACTGAAAGTTTTGCCTGGGGCCATTGGCTTATTGATTTTGGCCACGAATTGGGGTCGACAATTAAAAGTTGACTACCCTCAATGAGGTGGCCTGCTGTGACCTCCAGCCACAGCCAGAAATGCCAGGTGTTTACACGTTATCAAATTATTAAATGAGATTTCAAGCATTGGTGTTCCTTGCATGCCTGTGAATTTGTAACAAAAACATAGTATATACTTTTAGATATAATAAATACGTGCATACAAATTATTGTAAATTGTTTTTCCTTTCCTTTCTCATAAAAAATATTCCCGAAACAACACACATTTTATAAGGGTCTGTAATAAATACGTTGCGTATATTTAAAAGTAAAAAATATTGTTATAAATGTAATTGGATCTTTCATCTTTGAGTTCTAGTTTGAAATCACTACAGGGATCTCCAAGTCATGGGATTTTCCCGCCCAATCGAATTTTGAAGTGTCTAAAACTATTTCGAGATGGCGGGTGTAAACCCGTTTAGATATTTGTTAGCTTATAGCTTCATCACATCCCAAGGATCGTCCATATAGTGCAGGATGGCTTTATCATGCAGTTTATCGCCAAAAACTTCCCGTAGCAACCGCAGAACGCGTTCCTCGATAAATGCCACCTGATCCTGGGGGCAATAATCATCTTGGGCAGAATGGGCCATTGTAATGGCTACCGGAGGAACTGGTAGTCGTTCTATAAAACTCTTGAAGTTTGCAAAGTACGTCTCCAACTCCTCGGCAGTGCTGATGTGATGGGGCAAGCCATTATTGTCTGTGGTGCTGCCCGAATCGAATATCAAATGCCAGTCGATTTCATCGTCCGGATACTTTTCTTGCAGTTGCTCAGCCAGTTTTACAATTTTAGCATACACCTCGGGAGTAACGACAGTCTCATCCGGTTTCTCTAGTCCCTCAAAATTGCGCTCCTCCTCCAAGTGCCAGAAAATCGTCTTCAGTGCATCCAATTGAGTCTGTCTCCTGTCCGCTGTGGCCAAATAATCAGCTATAGAAGCAGTACCCGACTTTTTCACCTTCTCCACGCTATCGAAATGGAAGATCTCCTTTAGCTGATTGTAGCAATCAGCATCCTTGTAGATCTCTAAAAATGGGTTGGAGGTGCTGAAGAAATCAAGGTCTATATCTAGAACGAATCCCTTGGAATCACTTTCCGCTAAGAAGTCATTGGGATTGAGGTTTTCGTTGTCTGCATCGTGAACCTGCAGCTCCACGCTCTTCGCTTCCTGGAGATCCTCGGTAGTGCAGTAGTTGCCATCGGCTATAAAGTAGTCCAGTGGACAGTCCACTCCTATCCGATCGTCCTTTTGTCCAACTTTGAAGTCATGCCTGCCTACTGGCAGCTGCTGGCACCACGAGTTCTTCAGCCATACCACTCGGTTAAAATGACCTAAGTGAGACAATTTAATTTGCGTTGGTTAATATCAATGTTTATATATTTTGTTTTTTTTTCTTTCATTCCAAAAATTATTAAAAAAATGTTTGAAAAAATTCAAGATAAGGAAATTGGAGATATAGAAGTTAGATTGTAATTTATTTTAAAAATGTTGAGGGTCAAATTCAAGAGAACAAAAATTCTTAAACGCTTAATTTATAATTTATAAATATACAAATGATTGATGTTTTGCATATAAACATAAATGTGTTGTCTCATTTATATTTATACATTTTACGATTTCATAAATTTTAAATGCTGTAAGATTTTCATGTTTTGCTTTGTGAAATTATAGCTATTATTATTTGTTTTGTGGTAAACTTTTAATATTAACTTATGAATACAATAAGATAAGCATGTCACCGATCCCGGAAAGGATTACTTACCAGCATATAGGGTGGGCATGATCCAGTTCTCGATGCTCAGTTCGTTGAGCATGGTTTCCTTTTCGTACGTAGAACTGGCGGCTATATGTCGGGGAATGACCAGATCCGGATGGGAATCGAAGTGGACAAGGGTGTTGTTCGCCAGAGGAAGGTGACGGGTGGCCAAGCAGCGGTAGATGAACTCCAGAACATCGTTGTGATAGTCGACAATGAAAACGGGGATGCGCTGGAATTTCCTCGGACTGTTTTGGGTGCTGCTTTGGGGAATTCCCCGGACGGGAACCAGAAGAGGAATCTCCTCCTCATCATCGTCGACCTCTTCATCATCCAAATCTTCGCTGTCCTCGCTATCTTCGTCTTCCTCCTGATTCTCCTCCTCTTCGTCTGCAGTCTTTTGTCTCTTTGTTGGCGGCGCCTCTTCTCCCTCCTCCTCGCCCACTTTCGGCACCCATTTCTTCGCACTTTCGGGACTTTCACTTTGCGATAGCTTTTTTAGGGCCGCCGCTGCGCTCTCCTTATCCAGCGTATCCGATTCCATTTCCCACGGGATTCCTTGGATTTGATGCCTTGGTCCTAAGCACTCCTCTCGTTTACTTGCACAGTAAGCAGACTTAATTTCTTTTGTATTTAATTTTTTAGGGGTCTTTGACCACCAAAAAGAAAACAGCTGATGGAGAGTGTGCCCAGGTGGCGCAAGGCAAGTGAACGCAAAAGTTCTTTAAAAAATGGTAACCTTAATATATGGTCCGAAATATAGCTGAACTATCGATATTTTCATAAAAGTATCGATGCTAGGGGTAAGCCCGCCATATTTAAAATATTACTGATTTTAATTTACATTACAGCTCTTCTTTAGCTCATTGAAGGCATTCATATTCGGTATTCAGAATTCGAAACGTGAAACACATTTTTTAGAACTTAGAAATCTGTTTTTTTTTTAATTTTGTAAGATGCATACATTTATAAATATATAACCGAGTTTTTGGATATTGAAGAAATTACACTTTTGGAACCCGATAATTATTTCTGAAATATTTTTAAACCTTAAGTAAAAATGTGCTACATTTAAGAAATTACTTGGGATGTCGATACGTGGCATAAAGATGTCTATATAGACCAGTGGCGGATCCAGGAAACATTTAATTGAAAATCGGCTACTAGAAGATCTCGACTATATCGATCTTCTTTTCAATGAAAACCTTAAAAAACAACGATTTGTAATCACAAATCTCCCTCTTCTAAAACCAATTTTTGAAAGAGCTGTTTATTAATTAAACAGCACTTTATAAGCTCAGCCCACACACAAGTTATTTACAATCCGCAATCCACACATCTCACACTCCGCTGGGCCCACAGCCTTCTGCCCACCAGCCACCCACATTTCAAGGTTACTTCACATTTGGAGACTTTGCGTCCAAGTCCAATCAATATTCCGTGTGTATCCGAAGCTTGGACGCTTGGCATAATGCGATTGCTATTGAGACTTTCTGAGGAGGAGAGGTGGGCTCCGGAGCTTTCAGCCCGCAAAAAGCGCTCCGCCCACGCTTCGCAGGAGCTTTTCATTCATAAGATTTTATTTTATATATGTAGGTATATTTGTATATAGATACTTTTTCGCTGTCGGACTTTTTGCAGCGGGGAATCGGACGCCCACATGGCTGATTGGAATGCGTAAAATGCTGCCACAGTGTGTATCTGTGAGTTTGCGGCTGTGACTTTGTATCTGTATCTGCGGGCTTGTATCTCCGGCTGTCTTTTTTCGCCTTTTGCAGCTGGTGGAAATGAATGGCGGCTTGGTGGTCTGGAAAAGCGCCGACTGCGCTGCTCGGGCGTTGGCGTGCTATATTTCCGCCGTCGAGCGTTATCAAAAATATAACTGTATATAGACATTTGTGGGTGTCCCTGTACATAAAGCGACACTCTTCTTTTATTACCTTTTTTTGGCCAAGTTATTGCGTGGGCCGCGACACCCTCAATGGCGTACTCAGAATGCCCGCTTCCAAGTTGTCCCGTAAAATCAGTAGTACTAAGTTATCTTTATCAATTGGTTGCGACCTAAACTCTTTTTTTATAAAGTTGGTATAGGCCACCTTTTTAGCATAGCCGATTTTTTATATTCTTCAAACCAAAGTTCGTTTCTTCATTGGGATAATTTTCTTATAATATTTATATTTCTTTTATACATTTCTTTATTTAATAAAGCATATTTACCTAAACTTTTCTACCTTGTTTGAATTGAACAATGAATTATGTTATTATATTTATATTTTATAACATACCGCACAGAAAAAAAACCGATATGAAATAGGGTCAATTCATAAACCGATATGGTTTATGTCAAATTTATGATTCAAACATACATATCAACGTGATATTTTATCATATCATATAAAATGTAGTATTTTTTGAGCAAATAATGAAAAATGAGATTAACATAATCTTTATTCATATCAAAATGATATTAAATTGACCAATATCATTTTTTTTCTGTGCGAAACTTCGATTATTTTTTAGATAATTATATGTTTATCTATGTATATTTATTTTTGTTGAGAAAGGCAATCTAAATAAATTTATTAAATGTTTTTTTGCGGTAAATAACTAAGTTGCTAAGGGAGGCCAGAGAAAAATATATAATAAAAAATTACTTGGGGCAGCCTCATCACACACTCAGAAAAATTTGTAGTAACTGCGAATGGGAGGGGTGAGTGATTTGGTCAGGGGATATCCCCACCCCCGATAATACAACGGAAGTGCCAACTTCGAGAGCATCGGCCCCTTAACTCGACTTTTGATTGAATCAATTGGCTGCAATTTGGCTTTTCATTTTTGTTTTTGTATCAATTACAGCAGCTCCGCGCTTTCTCTAGCTGTCTCACCCAATTCTCGCAATTAATTTGCCTTCAGCTTGACCCTGGAGGTCAAACACTGCGCCGCATTAACCTTCGTTAGCCCCTCCGCCGTTTCAATTGAAGAGGGATGTACGGGCGATGACGATGATGATGGCGCAAAAGAAGCGGAGAGCTGGCAGGAATTTCTGCGCTCGAATGCTCTAGTTTAAAAATACAATCTCGTAAAGTCAACACCCAAAAAAAGGCCAAAACGAGGGCTGTTTAAAAATATTCCGATGTCCCTTAAACGCGCTTTAATTGTCAATTTATTATTATTTAACTTACAGAAAAAACCAATTTTCAGAAGATCAGATTGATATGTGCTGGTCATTTTTATATTTTTTAAAGATCAAATCATTAATATCATTTTGATATGAATAAAGATTATGTTTATCTTATTTTACATTATTTGCTCGATAAATACTAAATTTGGTATTTTATATGATATGATAATATATCATGTTGATATCATAAATTTGACATAAATCATATCGGTTTTTTATTGAAATGAAATAAGGTAGAATTGATCATGTTTCATGTCGAATTTTTTTTGTGTATACTCTTAGCTAATAAAAATTACCTGCCAAACTAATTTTAATTGGTGAAAAAGCTATCATTAAATTAAGACAATAAATCCTTTGAATTTCAGAGAATTATAATTTTGGAATAATTCGACCATAAAATCAAATGCAGAAAATTCACTGAGCTGCCGCCGAGTGACGTCAAAAGGATTTTGATTCTGGCGTAGGTGCTGCTCCTTATCCCTTTTCCATTTTTCCTTTCGCCCTGTATTTTGTTTTATTTTATTTTCCCTTCGAAAGGAACACGTGGCACAGGCTGCTGTTTAAGCCACCGTGAGCTGAGTGAAATGGCCAAAGTGAAATGAGTCAGAGGGCCCAAACAGAACCAATCCCAATTTCAACGTGAGTACAACCAACGTCATTCGTATTTCAATTCGCTGAATAGTCAGTTGGTCAGGTCGCAGTTTGTTTCGTATCAATCGCAACTTTTGCTCGCGTGGGCGCCCCAAAGCCAAATGATTGTTTCACATCTGTTGCCCCTCCTCGTCTTTCATTCTTCTTTTGGCGTCTGGAAAAGTTCTGATTTTTTAGCGAATTTGAGGCTTTTATCGGCAGAAACATAGACCTTTTGGGAGTAATAAAAATGTGGTCCTTCATTATCAAATTCTTTAAAATTTATTTAAATGTTTTTTTTGGAATTGAAAATGGGAATTCTTTAACATTTATTTTAATGTTTTTTTGGAATTGAAAAATGGGAAAAAAAATTAATATCTTCTTAATCATTTATCAAGTGGCATTTGATAAATAACAAAATAACTAATTAATAAGAAAACATTATTTAATAAAATAGAGTATGTTGTGGTCTCCGTAAATACGGGTCTAGATAATCTTAGATTAAACATTTATAAAACCTTAAAGCCTTAAACTATTTGTAAAACACCGAATTAAATATAGAATATATAATACTAGTCTTTGGCTACTTATTTTGAGCAACACTTGTCTGGAACAACGTCATCGGAGCGCCTCGAAAAATAAGAGAGGGAAGACAGAGGAGATTGTATTTAGGGAATCTGTGAGATATATCAGCCTTTTTGGTCTGGTCAAACGTCAAACCCGTGGCGCCCACCAACATCCGTTGCTCATATGGCGAGTGATTCACAGAGATCTCGCGGAACGGAACTCTGGGGGCTGGACATCGATGTGGGCTGGCTTTATACCCAAACACGAGTGCGAATAACTGTGTGAGTGTACGACAAGTATGTCTGATCAGGCGGAACGGAAATATGAATGGGAGATAAGCGGACGCGCCAATTCTTAATCCCATTTCAGTTGTTTTAGGTCAGTAAAGCAGAATGCAGAAGTAGTGTGGGAGAATTCTGTTGGGCTCTTAAAACTGGTTTAAATAATTATTAGTATGCTGAAAATAACATGTTAAATTGATATTACTAAAATGAATTTATTTTAATAAATAACATAAGAACTCTCTAATACCAATTAGATATTAACCATAAATTTAGTACACACAAAAAAAAAACCTGGTAAAATCAACTGTAATAATTGTCAATCAGGCCCCAACCACAAAAAATAGTCAATTCTACTAAGTAAATAGTTACTTTTACAACAACAAATACACACAATTAGCAAAGACACACACCTATATACATGACGAAATTGACAATTTTTTGTGGTTGGGGTCTTTTTGACTATTTTTTTTTTGTGTGTATGCATTTCTGTATTACAATGGTTAGGACAAAATTTAAGTGGAATTCTTAGGCATGGTCAGACGGTCAAATTCTTTGATTAAAATTAATTACGTTGGCGATGGATTTTCATAGAAAATATTTCAAAATTTCATGGCAATCCTTGACAAATGTTATCAAAAAATGGGATCGTCTGGCCGTAGCTAAACGTACATTATTTTTTTTATATTTATTTTGTCAAATTAAAACTAGTATACAATACTAAATTAATTTTTTTTTTTTTTTTTAAATTAATTTGAGTCTTTACATTTTAAACTTATTTATGAGTAAAGTCATTACATTAGTTATGAATAACTTTCTAGGAAAAATATAATATTTAATTATAATATAATATTATTTCTCTCTGGTAAATTCTGTCATCGCTGATATCACTTTAAAATGATAATATATGATAAATTATAATATCCTTTCATAAATTACACGTAACAAGTGGAAAAATACTTGTAAAGCCCATATCAATATCATGAATAAAAGGCGTATACGCAACGCATTAAGAAGAATCTACATCATACTGCACACTGCAAATCACGATGATCCATTTCTTTTCCCATTTTCGCAGAATATTTCCCGATGATACGAATCATCCAAATCGGTAATGGCCATGACTGAGTGTGTATTCTATAACTAAACACTCTTGCGGGCGTCATCATCTTTTTATTGATTAGGCGAATGGTCTGATAATCAAGGCAAATGCCGTCACCTGCTCTATTTGAAATGCCAATCGTGAGGTGCAAGAAATTTAATTGAAATCTTCACTTTCGATTCATGTTCACTTCTTTAATACAGATAATGGGTCGAGTGATTCATTGAGCTAAAGAAATGGGTTGGGTATTCCCTTTTGGCTGGAATTAGACTTTGAACTTGTGCCATCGAAAAATGGAGCCCCAAGGACTGACCTTGGATTTTACACTGACAGAAATAACGGCGTCTACCAAGGCCAGCCCCCAAGACACTCAGGGGCGTGCAATTGAACAGCCTTTTGAAGTAAGCTGTCCAGGTGCTTACTTAAAATTCCTACATACTTGAATGCGGCACTGAGAAAAATTCTATCAAACAGTGGATTTTTCCTAATAGAAAGAAGAGTGAAGACTTACGTATATTGCGTACAGTTTATTGACGGTATTGGTAAGTCTCATTAAGAATCCTGTAAATTTGTCGCCATGAGTTAATAAAATTTAAGAAAAAAAAGTTTTAAAAAAAAATGTTTTTAAATAATTTTTAAGAATAGTTTTAAACAATAAAAAATAATTTTGAACAATAATTTTTTGTTGTCTGATTACCAGTTATTTTGCTTTTGGTTTATTCTTAGATAAATATATTATAACTTTAGTTTTAAAGTTTGGTAAAATGTTGTTGTGTTGCTTGTTATAAAAATATGTACCTATGTACATTGTACCCAAATTAAAAAAGACATAAAGTAGATTAATCTGAAAATGCGTACCTACTAACGTATTTAACGTAAAGTCATCATTAATGCATAAGGGAATAAGTGTTAAAAACAGTATTTTTAAATAAAAATGTATTAAATGCGTGGATAAAAAAAAACCTAACAAGGAAAATTTCAGGCTTTTATTTTTATATTGAACCCAAAATTGTATTACGCATATTGTTAATGTGAATAGTAAACTAGTATCCGGATGTTTGCAGTGGAACGCCCCTTCTGCTTCTTCTTCTTACCCACTGCAGACGAGCTGTTGGCCTCCCACGCGCCAGGGCCAAAAGCGAAGTAAAGTCCTGGGGAATTACGCCCCCTGCCTCCCAAATCGCAACCTTGCTGGAAGCCGAAAGTGAGCAGCGGCAAAGTGCGTGGGTTAAGCATAGATTTCGTATTGCCATTTCGTTCCTTCGCTGCCTGTCTCCGTCCCTGTCTGGCTTTCTTTCTTTATTTCTCCAACGGTTTTCGCTTGTGTGGGACTTTCATTCATGAAAACTTTGCTCGAAAGTCGTTGGTTTGTATATAAGAGCACGTTTTGCTGGGCTTTACCTAACGGTATATTGGATGTAAGCTTGTATATGTATGTACAAAGCTGTTGCAACGCAGGCGCAGCAGAGAGTTTTGTTGTTTGTGGAGAAATTTTTGCACGCGCCGCATATCCTTGAAATTGTCCTTCCATGCGATTTCTGTATGTGTATGCCTGTACATGTATCCTTGTGTGAGGGCCTTCTTTTTGGGTGTAAATATCAGGGTCATGGTTATAAAATTAAACATTTCGCTGAGTCTCCAAAATAACGGAAGCTTAGGGGAGAATTTTCGCAGGAGCTTTCGTTGCAAATAAGACAGCAAACTTCATTGATGATTCGGATTCTTCTGTCTTCCATAAATTCTTATCTTTATAAATTAGTGGTCCATTAACTTTTGTGTTCAAGTGGACTGCAATATAAACTGCTCTTTCGCGCAGAAGAGAGTAATCCTAAAGTAGGAGCCTGGTAGAGGGAGGAAGTGGGAGTGGGGTGGGAGGGGGTAGTGAGAGAGTGAGAGCGAGCTAGTTTGGCTGGCGATTTCAATGAATCAACACGAACACACGCACACCACTGCAAAAAAATATCAATGAACTTTACACAAAACTTTGTGAACGTATGCAGCGTGGAGAAATAGTCAAAGTGGCAAAGAGAGAAAGAGAGAGAGAGAGAGAGGCAGAGTGCGGTTGAAAGCTGGCAAAAGGCAGGTGTGAAATTTTCGAGCGATCCCAGTTGAGAATAATTTATTTATAGAATAAAATTGCAATATTAATGATAATAGTAATAAATTGAAGCAAATTAATTAACCTGACTGATGAAAATTTTTTATTTTTTTTAATGAGTTTGAAACTACTATTATTCTTGGTACTTTATTAAATTTGTTTGTTCATAAAATATTATTAAATGAAGACACATGTAACCTTGTATGTTTATTAAGCTTCAACGGTAATTTACAGGTGAAAAAATTAAATAAATGAGGGCCAAAAAGTAGGCAAATGTTTCTGTATATCTATATATACAGTTTTGGTATTTTAGATCAAAGTAACAAGTAATCAATCGACAAAATTTTAAATTAAATAAAAATATATTAATTTTTTTTTTTTTTGGGTGAATTTTATTAAGATAAAAGCTATGTGTATGTAAATTTGTATTATTTCTAGCTTGTGCTTTTAATCTAAAAATTTAGTTTATTATATTTACAATTTATAATTTCCTTAATGTCGCCTATTTTTCTTCACCCGCTCTTTACAGCAAGCAAATTTTCCAGTGGGTCTCCTGTGCACTGGCTCTCGCTCACCTTTTTGGAGAGTTGGAGAGACCATGGTGCTCTCCTCTCTGCGTCTCATTCGTGTACCTGTGTGTGCGGGTGCGTTCTACCTTTGAGTGTGTATGTGTCGTGTTTCGGAATTATAGTACCCATCTCTCTATATTTTTTAAAATATATAAACAAAAACATTTTATGTTTTAAGTGTAATTTTTACGGAACAGTTATAATTGTAAAAAATAGTTCTAATATAATGGTGTCGCCTGGTTCGCTCTTCGAATTCCGACGAAGATTTGGAGAGAAGGAGAGGCCGCCAGAGCTCGGGAGAGCAAGTGCAAGTGTGTTTGGAGAGCACCGAGGCTATATAAGCAACCCGCGAAGCGCGTTTTTTGTAGATTTCCTCTCTGAGTTAATGACGGAGAGCCGGTGTTACGTATAACTGAACTTACGTATAACTGACTCTTACGTTTTTTGTTATTTCAAAAAAAATATTCGCCCGCGCTGCATGTGTGTTCGCTTACCATACAAAAAAAAAACATCAACACAAAATATGGATATTTGATAGGCACAGAGTAACACAATGAAAAGCTATTTGTTTGGGGAAATATTCAACGATTTTCGAATGTTTTAATAAATCGGCGACAGGTTTCTCTCTCCGTTCACCGCTCGTTTTTTTCATTCGATTCGGAACGGTTGTTGTTGTTTTAGTGAAGCACACCTACAAAAAATACAAAACCACTCACACACACGCGAAACATACACACGGTTGTGATTTGGCGCGCTCTCTGTGTGCGTGTGTACATACAACAAAAAGCAAAAAGAAGTGTAAAGAAACGGAAAACGGCAAGCGAGAAAATCGGAAAGCCAAAAAACCAAAACAGTGCAAGTTACAGTTTTCACAAAACAAGGAAAAACAAGAAAATTCAATTTTGATTCCGAAGATTTTGGCCTGCGAGTGTGTGTGTGTGTGCAACAGCAACAAATACCAATACCAACGTACGGCAAAGAAAGAAGAAGAGAAGCAGCGCAAAGCAGAAGAAGAGATGATGTAAACTTTGTTGTAACCAAAAAAAAAATAGAAGAAAACAACAAACAATAACGAATAAAGCAGAGAAAAGAGGAAAACGGGAAAAGTTGTACTTCGAAATCTTCCAGTCTTCGAGTGATTTTGAGAATTCTTCAAAATGCCAGAAACGGAGCAGGAGAGTTGCAACAAGGAGTGGCTGCAGTCGCAGCTGAGATCATCATCCAACGAGATGATTCTTCTGGACTGTCGCGGCTCCCACGAGTACAGCGAATCCCACATCCGCGGGGCCGTAAACCTCTGCATCCCCAGCATCGTCCTGCGGCGCCTGGCACTCGGAAAAATCGACCTGGCCTCCACGATCAAATCGCCCGAGCTAAAGGAACGCATCCAGACGGGCTACAAGCTCTGCTGGTTCATCTTGTACAACGGCGAGGGCGTGGCCAGTCAGAATGAGGAGGTGGCAGGAGCCGGTTCCTTCGCCGTCGCCATGGACTCCATCATCAGCATTCTGCACCGTCGCCTCAAACAGGACGGCTGCCGAGTGGTTGCCCTACAAGGTGAGTCATCCATAAATAATAGGCTCTTGTTATTTCTAGGGGAAATAGAGAATTTGTAGACCAACATTGGAACACACTTATCATAGCTCGATACTAAATTACCAAGATTTAAATTAGAAGATTTTAGTTTTGTAAACTGGGTTGCCTTAAAGAATCTTCTATCCCAAAATATATTATCTTATAGATTTTTATGAATTTAGCAAAATCGTGTTTAACTTGTAAATTAAGTTCTTTTGGATTTAAGCTTCCCAACAAAAAACCCAGTTATCCAAATTCACAATGAATTTT